>ML111492.1:31305-50179 GCA_003697995.1 Taxidea taxus jeffersonii | reverse complement strand
AGGCTTTAACCCACTGAGCCACCCAGGTGCCCCGGACTTTTTTTTTTTCACATATAAAACTCTTTAAATTTTTATAGTGTGCTATCTCATACTTTGAAAACATTGTATAAATGTCCTATTTTAAGCTTAAGTATTAAGTATGTCCTGGGGGTGCCTGGGTGGCTCAGTGGGTTAAAGCCTCTGCCTTTGGCTCAGGTCATGATCTCTGGGTCCTGGGATCGAGCCCCGCATCGGGCTCTCTGCTCAGCGGGGAGCCTGCTTCCCCCTCTCTCTGTCTGCCTCTCTGCCTACTTGTGATCTCATTCTCTCTCTGTCAAATAAGTAAATAAATAAACAAAATCTTTTAAAAAGTATTAAGTATGTCCTATCTTAAGTATTAATACTGCATGAACTCTGGAGATTGGACATAATCCTCAATAGACTTTGGGCAGATATTAGACTCCCAATGCGTCCTCCTTCCTTCCTTTCCCTCCTACCCCCTGATGTGACTACTATTGTGAATTTTATAGTTATTCTTCATAGATTTGCCATCTATTATTCAGCACTAAGTAATGTTTCAACTCTGCCTTTTTTATTTTATTTTATTTTAGCTTTTCATGAAAGGGCATTAATAGAATTACTGGGAATACGGTCATCACTGATTGGTTTGCCTTCTGTTTTCACGCGCGCAGGCTTCTGAGGCTGGGGGTCACCCAATTTACTTATCCATTCCAGCGTTTATACTTCTGGGGCTGTTTCAAGTTTGTTTTCCCCTTGTGAAAAACGATGCTCCTATTTCAATTTCCAAATGAGCATGCATAACAAATTCTCTATATATTGGGGAAAAATTACTTAGTTGGAGATGACAGATTTCAAATTTATAGGTAATGCCAATGAAATGTATAAATTGACTCTCCTACTATTCTTTTGTTTTATTTATTTATTTGACAGAGAGAGCACAAGTAGGCAGAGCCGCAGGCAGAGAGGAGGAAGCAGGCTCCCCGCTGAGCAGAGAGCCCGAGGAGGGGCTCGATCCCAGGACCCTGAGATCATGACCTGAGCCATAGGCAGAGGCTTTAACCCACTGAGCCACCCAGGTGCCCCGGACTCTCCCACTATTCTTACATATGTTTATTTATTCCAAGGTTGACAACACTGCCATTGTGGAATATTTGCCTCTATCGTACGTGTGAAACAGGACTGTTTTGTGATTATATGTTGCTTTTCGCTAACTACCAAGTGATATTGAGCACTTTTTGTCTTTCATCTATGAAATATTTATCATTTTCTTACATTTAATTCATTTGTATGTTTATTGGTTTCTTCTGATATCTTTTTTGAAAAGACTTTTAAGATTTATTTATTTGACAGAGAGAGAGAGAGAGAGACAGCGAGAGAGGGAACACAAGCAGGGTGTGGGGAGGCGAAAACCTGATGCGGGGCTTGATCCCCTGCGATCATGACTTGAGCGGGAGGCAGACTGTTAACGACTGAGCCATCCAGGTGCCCCTTCTGACACCTTTATACACTCTGGACATGAATCGTTCTCAGTTGTATGTATTGCAAATATTGTGCCCCAGGATGTGCTTATCTTTGTACTCCCTTTATTCTACATTTCAGTGGTCTGTAGGTTTGAGTTTCATTTCTCGTTCTCTTCCTTTGTAGCTTACTCTTTTCTCTTATATAAGAAAACTCTGAAGTCATAAAAACTTGCTGTAACTTCTAAGAGTGTTCCAGCTTCCTCCTTCACAGGTAAATCTTCACGAAGTAGATTGTCATACACGGAGGTGACAGAAGATTCGTTATTCCCGTGTGGATCAGCCCTGGTTCTGTTTGTGTGTTAGTGGAGCCACAACTGCTCCCGCTGTGCAGCACTGCCCGCCGCAACCTCTTGGTCGAATATGATACTTTTTTATTCCTGAAATGAGCTCTAGTCCTTGACAAGTATCTAAGAAATTCGGAATCACGCTGTCCAATATTCCATTCATGACTTATTCCTCTTTCCAGACTGAGTTTTCTAGGCCATTATTAGGGTCACAGTCGTGGTTTCATGGCCACATATACGTACCAAACTAACGTATATCTGAACTTTACTGTATTTCAGTTATTCTCGACAATCCTAAAAAGCTGGCTTGGCCCCGACCGCTCTATTCCTGCAGCACCAGCCTCGGGGAAGGGCGCTGCGAGGCTCTCCGGCTGCCCCACTCGGAGGGCTGCGACCAGTGACGGCGCCCCCGGCGGTCAGACCTGCCAGCGCGCACCGCGGGGCCCACCCGGAGCACGCGCGCGACTCCGAGCCGCCGGCCGCCCCGAACCCGCGACCCCTCGGGCCGGCTCGGCACGCAGAGTGGGTGCGCCTGCGCGCGGCGGCTCCCGCGAGCTCCCAGGTCTCCCGGACGCGGGCGCGTGCTGCATGCTGGGAAAAGTCTGAGACGCCGGACTCCCCGCATCTGAGGGGGCCTCTTTTCGGAACTACATTTCCCACAGGCCAGCGGGCTGGGTTCTGCGCAGTGGGGTCGCCACGCAGGACGAAGGGCGCATGCGCCCCGCCTCGCTTCCCAGAGCACTCGTCCTGGAGCCTGCGGGTACGGGGGACGCGGAGGTGGGCGGGGTCTGGGAGACTCCGAGTGTCAGACCTGAGCTGGGAGACAAGTCGCGTTGGTGACTGGGACAAGGGGTGTGACAGCCTGTAGGCGTCTTTGTGACCTGACAGGCGGTTTTGAGACCCTGAGGCGTGTGACTGTGCTTGTGGGTCGTGACCAGATGTGTATGCGGCCGCAGGAGCTGCGGCGGCCGAGAGCGCGTGTCGTCACGGCGTGTCCTGCCTCCGCCTCACGGCCTTCCCAGGGATGTCGGGGTCCATAATGGCGCTTCCCGGCAAGAAGGCACGGGACTGGCTTGACGGCAAAGTCAGGGTGCCGGTGCCCGAGGGTTAGGACTCCCCAAGGCGGGGTCCCCGCCGGGGAACAACTGAGAGGTCCACCCTTAGGTTCCGGAACCAGAGCGCTGCTGGTGGTCTGACCGCAAGACCCCGGCGTAAAATCAGAGATTCCAGAGGTCTTCCCTGGCCTCCGCGTGTGCGTGTGACGGGAGGGCCCTAGGCTTGTTCTCTAGCTACCGACGGCTCCCAAAGGGGCTGGTAAGGCGCATACCCTTCCCGACGTGCCGGAAACAAGTCTGGCTGGACACTCATATGTCGAGGTGGGGGAGAGCGTTAAATTTCCTCTGTGCTTGGTGGTTGGTTGTTAGTAATCCAGTTTCAGTATATGTAGGTCAACGTGCATTATTTTAAGTGTGGTTCTATCAGTTTTCCAAAATGCACAATTGTACCACGACAGTCAAGATACAGAGCACTTAATCGCCACCCCAAAAATCCATGGTGCCCATTTGTAGTCAGCACCCCCACCCTTAATCCCTAATCTGTTCTAAATCTCTGTACCTTTGCCTTTTTCTAAAGAACGTCACAGAAACGGAACGCTATGTTGCCTTTTCAGTCCTGTGTGTAAGTTCTGATGTCATATGTGTAAAATTGTACATACTTTACCGATTATGCTGAGTTTTAAGTTTTTGAATAATACCAGAATGGTGGTGGCCTATATTAGCACTCAAAGTGACAGATTTCATTATGACCAGGAGCCATGTGAGATCAGAAACGACTGCTGCCTTGCTTAACTTTCTCCATTTGCATGATGACAGAGATGATGTGGGTTGCTAAGGGGTCAAATGAGGTACTAATGACTACCAAATCACACTAATTTCTGCAGCATTACGAAACCATAAATTAACATGGAGAAATGGACAGGTTTGACTTCATTTGTTCTTTAATCAAGCAAAATGCTGTTGCATTTTTTTCTCCTCCCTAACATGCTAGAAATATATCCATATGGAAATAACACCTTTAAAAAGTAGAAGGGACACATCTCCAAAGGCAAGAGAAACAAATGCAAAAACGAACTAAGGGGACTTCATCAAGATAAAAAGCATTTGCACAGCAAAGGAAACAGTCAACAAAACTAAAAGGCAGCCTATAAAATTGAAGAAGATATTTGCAAATGCCTTATCAGATAAAGGGCTGGAATCCAAAATCTATAAAGAACTTATTAAACTCAACACCAAAAAAATAAATAATCCAGTCAAGAAATGGGCAGAAGACATGAACAGGTGTTTCTCCAAAGAAGACATACAAAATGGCCAGCAGACACTTGAAAAAATGCTCAGCATCACTCGGCATCAGGAAAACACAAATCAAAACCACAATGAGATACCACCCCACACCAGTCAAAATGGCTAAAATGAACAACTCAGGAAACAACAGATGTTGGCGAGGTTGTGGAGAAAGGTGAACCCTTTGACACTGTTGATGGGAATGCAAACTGGTACAGGCACACTGGAAAACAGTATGGAGGTTCCTCAAAAAGCTAAAAATAGACATCCCCTATGACCCAGCAATTTTACTACTAGGTATTTATCCAAAGAATGCAAACACAGTGATTCCAAGGGGCACATGTGCCCCAATGTTTACAGTGGCAATGTCCACATAGGCAAAATATGGAAAAAGCCCAGATGTCCACTGATAGATGAACAGATAAAGATATATACATATGCAATGGAATATTACTCAGCCATCAAAAGAATGAAATCTTGCCATTCACAATGACCTGTAAATGGATGGAACTAGACGGTATTATGCTAAGCAAAGTAAATCATTCAGAGAATGACAAATACCTTGTGATTTCACTCATATGTGGAATTTAAGAACCAGAACATATGAACATAGCTTTGGAAGGGAAGGAAGAATAAAATAAGATGAAAATTTAGAGGGAGGAAACCCATAAGAGATGCCAAATTCTAAGAAACGAACTGAGGGTTGCTGGAGGGAAGGTGGGTGGGAGGAAGGGACAACTGGGTGATTGGCATTGGGGGGGGGACCTGATGAAATGAGCACTGGGTGTTATATGCAATTGATAAATCACTAAATTCTATCAATGAAACTAATACAAAAAAAGTAGAACGGGGCTTTTGGATTTTATGGATCATTAGAGCAAAAAGCGTCCACCTTCTCCTCCTATAAAAAGGATTAAAAATTTCCCTGCTTGAGGATATAAAATATACCTTTTTTATTAAATTGGAGTACTACTCAAAATGGTACCCTCTGTAGCTCACCTTAATTTTTCATGGATAACTGCCCCCTACTCATAACTTCCCTTGCTTCTGCCAGAAGATTACAATTGGATTGCATTAATTCACTATACTCATAAGAAGGTAGAACTGTGCAGACAACGATAATGTTTAATCAAATTAAGTGCATACCTATGGCTTTTGGGGGGTACAGACTGTGTGAATCAGTCTATAGTAGAAGCAAAAATATTTTAAGTATATAATACAATATACCTTTTTTTCCACATAAGAACATTAAACACCCACACCCCGCACTCCAAATCACTGGGAAGAATCTGGCCCCAAATACCCATGTCCGAATTCATGGAAACATATCACATGCCCTAGAAAATTAACCGTTACAAACATTAAGCTGAACCATGTCTATACCTTTATTTATTTTTTTTTAAAGATTTTATTTATTTATTTGTTAGAGAGAGAGAGAGCGAGCACAGGCAGACAGAGTGGCAGGCAGAGGGAGAGGGAGAAGCAGGCTCCCTGCCAAGCAAGGAGCCCGATGTGGGACTCGATCCCAGGATGCTGGGATCATGACCTGAGCCGAAGGCAGCTGCTTAACCAACTGAGCCACCCAGGTGTCCCTATACCTTTATTTTTATGGAGAATCATTACAGTTAACTACATGAATGCAGGACTGTCTGTATCACTCCCCATTATTTACAAACAACCTTAAGCAGTTCCTGAAACAGTGCTGATTAAAGACATACTAGATGATGGAAATATGCATATGCATGATGACAGCTTCACTCAGTGAGTTTCTTCTTTTTAAGATTTTATTTATCTGAGAGATAAAGAGAGCATAAGCAGGGGGAGGGGCAGAGGGAGAGGGAGAAGCAGGCTCCCTGCTGAGCAAAGAGCCCAATGTGGGGCTCAATCCCAGGACCCTGAGATCATGACCTGAGCTGAAGGCTGACGCTTAACAACTGAGCCACCCAGATGCCCCTCAGTGAATTGCTTACCTATACACTAAAAACTACACACTAGACTCCCTGTGTTCTCTGTTATCTCTCTTGCCATTGCTTCTTCACCTCACAAACCTCTTATAAGCCTACGTTTTACCATTTAACTATTACTTTTCCCCACAGAAACATAAGTACCAGGACTGCAGCAACCAGTGTGTGTTTCATGCCTCTTCCTTCAACATAAAACAACACAGACTACATTGGTTACTTTGACCACAGTTGCTTAAATGCTGAGCGTAGAGGGGCTGACGTAAATGGATGCTCCACATTAGCATCAAGTAAAACATATGGTCTCCGAGCAATAAGAGCCTGAAACCTGATTATGCCTTTGTCTCCTGCGATCTCTAATAATTTATGTAAACTTCTATTTCTCAGTTAACTCATAAAAGGACATAATAAACACCCTAACTTATAGAGTTTGCTGAGGATTAACTGAATTTGTCTATGGCAAGTGAGTTGCTCTAATGACAAATACTACAAACCGTGTCTGGCGCACATTTCAGTGTGTACATAAGCAGCCCAGACAACCCAGAGTTGGCCTGGCACTCACTGCTAGGCCTAATTTTCTGTCATTGAAAATAAACAGTTTCACACACCACCATCATTAGACAATACCTTTTAGTGACCAGGATGGATCAACGAGAGAAAAAAAAGCACTCTAAACAAGTCCGTAAAAAGTAAAACACACACACACACACACACACACACACCAAAACAACAACAAAACAAACAAAAAACACAGGGCACCTGGGTGGCTCAGTCAGTTAAGCGTCTGCTTTTGGCTCAGGTCATCCTGGGATCAACTCTCACATGGGGCTCCTTGCTCAGTAGGAGCCTGCTTCTCCCTCTCCCTCCGCTGCTGCTCCCCCTGCCTGCATTCTCTCTCTCCCTCTCTCATTCTGTCAAATAAAAAAGAGAAAGTCCCAAAACTCCCCTCTTCTTCCTAATACGACTGACTGCTGCTTCTTTAACAATTAGTGTTCTCACCATTCCATTCTTCTTGCCTTCTAGATAACAACTATTAAGATTCCCAATGATAAAATTACATTCAGCTCCTGATAGCATCCAATAGAGAGCAAATCTCAACTTCCTTGAACATAAACCCAAGTAATACAAGCAAAAGTCATATAAGTCTTTTTGAGCACTGGTTTAATCCACAATCATTAATGGTGTGTTCCTAGAGCTCATTACACCCAACATCTTTTACTACAGATGTGATCCTGGTGGTCCTTCTCTAGCTGGCACTGACAAAACCATTAATTTTTCACTGTTCTTAATAAGAAGTTATCTTAATGACAAAAAGTTGAAGTTCATAAAAATAAAATTTATCTGAAATAAGAATGCAAACATTTATGCACGTAGTAACAGTGACTAAAAAATTATAATGCTTAATTTGACAAAATTACAAAAATCTTCAACAAAAATGTTAGCAAACTAAACCCAGCACCATCTTTAAAAGATTATATACCATTACCAAGTGGGATTTATCCCAGGAATGCATGATTGGCTTAACATTGAAAATTAATATAATATACCATATCAACATCATAAAGGTTAAAAACCATATAATCTCAACAGACGTGGAAAAGCACTTTTGATGAAATCTAATACTCCTTTATGATCAAAGCACTCAGTAAACTAAGCAAACTCAGTCATCTAAGACTAGAAGGGATCTTCCTCAACCTGATTTAAAAAATAAAATCCCAAACTAACATCATATCTAATACTGAAAGACAGAATGATTTTCCTCCAGCATCAGAATCAAGAAAAACATGTCTGTTCTTGCCACTTGTATTCACCATTGTAATGAACGTTCTAGCCAGAGAAGACAGGCAAGAAAATAAAAGTCATCCACATTAGAAAGGAAGAATTAAAACTATGTCTATTTGCAGATAGCATGATCGTGTGCATAGAAAATCTTGTACACTAAAACATTAGAACTGATAAACAACTTCGGCAAGGCTTCCAGATATAAGACCAAATGGCAAAAGTTAATTGTACTTCTGTACCTTTGTAAATCAAATGAAAAAGAATACAGGGTCTAGACAGAAACATTCATATTTAAAGGCGACTAATTTTTTACAAAAGTGTCAAACTAGTTCAATAAAGAAAGTGAAGTCTTTTCAACAAATGGTGTGGGATCCGATATCCATATATAAAAACAAAACAAAAACTCTTATTCCCTTGCCTCACACTGTTCACAAAATATTAACTCAAAATTTGTAATAGATCTAAATGCAAGACATATTCTGGATGAAACAAAAGAAAGAATTTCTTTTTGACCTTGGGTTAGGCAAAGGGTTTTTTTTTGTTTTTTGTTTTGTTTTGTTTTTAAGATTTTTTATTTATCCACTTGACAGAGAGAGATCACAAGTAGGCAGAAAGGCAGGAAGCAGGCTTGCCGCTGAGCAGAGAGCCTGATGAGGGGCTCGATCCCAGGGTCCTGGGATCATGACCTGAGCCAAAGGCAGAGGCTTCAACCCACTGAGCCACCCAGGCGCCCCTAGGCAAAGGTTTTTTAACAGATGACACCAAAAGCAAGATTGAATAAAATTAAAAAGTTGGAACTTACTCAAATTAAAACTACTTTCCCAAAGACACCATTAAAAATAGTAAAAAGACAAGCCACAGACACCAATAAAATATTTTCAAATCATATAGCTGAGAAAACACTTGTGTCCAGATACATGAAGAATTTTGGCAAAGCAACGAGAAATACTCCAATAAAAAGTGTGAACGTACTTAGAAATAGGGTCCTTACAGATGTAATCAAGTTAAGAAGTCATTAGAGTGGGTCCTAATTCAATGTGAATTGTGTCCTTATACAGTGAGGATAATATATGAAGAGAAAGACACGCAGAGAGACTGCCATGTGATGATGGAGGCAAAGGTTGGAGTGATGCAGCTCAGGGCAGGAAATGCGTAGGATGGAGGGCTTCCTCCAGAGGCTAGGAAGGGACAAGGAACAATTCTACACAGTGTCAGAAGCATGGCCCCGCTGCACACGATTTCAGGCATCTAGCCGCCAAAGCTATGAAAATAAATTTAAGCCACCTAGTTTCATGATCTGCCGTACATTCTGGAAACACATGCTTTCTTTTTCAAGTAACCCTTCACAAGAGTTTCGAATGCTCCGGTAATGGTCATCAAGGCTGGCTTACATCACAAAATAAATCACTTCCTTTTTGAGATTTTGAGGCTGATCCAGGCAAAGGACATGTGCACAGAAAGTGGGAGCACACGTGAGCTTTACTCAGGCATTACTCTGTCAAGTTTGCTTCTAGGGAAAGTCCCTCATAGCATGAGGACATGCAGAGGCAATGGCAAAGGAGCTAGTACCCAGAAGGAAGAAAACTGCAGGGAAGAGGGGGAATCAAGAGACTTCTATGTTTGGGCGACATCATTTTATAGCCCAGATGGAAGTCTTTGGATCACAGACATCCAAAGGGCAGCAGCAGCCTGCGTCTTTTATAGCTACAGGGATTACCCTATTTATGGCCAGCAGCTGTTGGGCAGAGTTTTGTGGAGTATGAAAAGTAAGCAGGCTATAAATAGCTAAAAACCTGCTTATTTGATCTATGTGTAAAACAATCAGATATGTAAAAATTTGAGTTTGGCACCAGTGGACTTTTGAGCCATTGATTTGCAATGAAGGAATAAGGGCCATACACAGTTATATACATAGGGCCAATACACAGCGATCATCTTTGTCTCATGTGTATAACATTGCCAGAGTCTACCTGCATCCTGTTGGAAATACTCAAATAATATCTAAATTACTCTCCTCAAAATATTAGACCTGAATGGTCACACCTGTAGATCTAACCTGCAATTATCTGCAAATAAGAGGAACAGAAGATGTTAAAGATCAGCATGGAGGTTCAATTAGAAGACATATTGTGTGAAAATTTGTACATGGCTTATTATATTCAAAAATTACATTAATAAGAAAAATATATGGTAAGGGAACTGTAGATTGGATATAAAGGAGATAGTAAGTTGAAACATATGGTTCTTACTTACAAAAGGAAGTTTTGGTACAGTCTCTATAATTATGCTGTCTAAAGCAATCTCTTTCCTAAAAGGATATTTGGATAGTGTGGTAGATTTTTCAATCCCCTGTAAAACAATCTAGCTATGTCCTCTTGGTAGCAAAACTGTAATTTTTCCTCCACTTTGAACCATGTCACTTATTTAAGTCAATACTAAGCTCAACAAATATTATAGAAGAAACCCTGAAATATGTTTGTGCACTTGGCTTTCCTCTACTCCTCTAGTAACTCACCATGAAGAACCTTGGCTGAGCTGGTTGCTATCCATTCAGTTTCAGCCCCAGAATGGACATACTTAGATGAGAGCTACTTCAGCATCCTGAAAACCCACCACTTGTCACAACCCACCCAAGCCAGACCTATGAACATGAAAATAAGTGCTTATTGCAGCATATAATAAGAAAAACCTGACTGGTAGTTGTTTACAGTTACAATAAATTACAAATTACAAAATTTGCACAATTAACAAGATGTCAGTCAACATATGCCATTTATTAAATAGAAATTATGTACTCTGGAAGGTCAGAGAAGGAAAAGAATTTATACGAACAACAAAGGATCAAGAAAGTCTTCAGGTGTCTGATTGGCTCAGTTGGTTAAGCGTCTGCCTTCAGCTCAGGTCATGATCCCAAGGTCCTGGGATGGAGCCCTGCACCACGCTCCCTGCTCAGCGGAGAGCCTGCTTCTTCCTCTACCCCTCCCCCTGATCATGATCTCGATCTCTCTCTCTCTCAAATAAATAATAAAAATCTTTTTTAAAAATGTCTTTCATGGGGCGCCTGGGTGGCTCAGTGGGTTGAAACCTCTGCCTTTGGCTCAGGTCATGATCCCAGGATCCTGGGATGGAGCCCTGCATCAGGCTCTCTCTGCTCAGCGGGGAGCCTGCTTCCTCCTCTCTCTCTGCCTGCCTCTCTGCCTGCTTGTGATCTCTGTCTGTCAAATAAATAAATAAAATCTTTTTTAAAAATGTCTTTTATGCAGAAATGGTTAGTGATGCTTGCATCTCCTTGTTTTATGGACATAAGGTGATATGAATCTTAAATATTATTATTAAATATTAAATTATTAAATATTAATGGATGATATGAATTTTAAATATTTAAAAGAAAATGTTATTGAAGTAATGATAAAAAATTAAACTAATTCTTCAAAGACTGAAAAAATTCAAATTGAAATGTAAATTGTGTTTATACTCTTGCCACATAGCAGTTTCTCCTCTTTTCTACAGGAAAAAAACAAGGAACAGGATGGCATTCTGTCACTGTATTACCTTATATACCCTTTGGGGATCCATTTCAGTGCCATCTTTTCATTTACTTTAACACATTATCACAATCTAAAATAATCCATCATATGACAATTATCATTCAAGAGTTTATCTGAACCACTGCTGGTGTTAGAATGTTGTAGTAAAAATCAAGAGATTTGGAAGGAAACAAGTGTGAAAAATTCTAGAAAGATCCAAATTACTGCCAGCAAGGGCTACACTGTTAATAGAGGATTATGCGCTCTATAGAATGCTGGAATTCATGAAAACCTACAAAAAATTATTGTGAAGTTTCTTTTTAAATATCTCATCAGAATGTATTATTACAGGAAGTATCTGCCTCTTAAAAGTTAAATACAAGTGACTTTTAACCATCTTTGCTGTGTACTTGGGTTTCCATAAACTCAACTGTGGAAGAACCCAGAGAAACACTATAGCCATGCAGTAATAGACATGGACAATAACAGATACTCCTGCCCAGAGAAACCACGATTCAAACACCTGAACTCTCCTAGATATACGCAGGTGCTGCAGTGACCTACAAAATCACAGAAACTGTCACTGGGACATAAACGTGGACACGCCCAGGCAGAAACACTCAAGACACCCGGCAAAGATGATGTCTCCGGAGAAAGTAATTCACTCCCAGGGATCCAGAGCCAGGCCTTCTGCAAACCACCCACCCACCAGCTCTCTTCTATCTACTTACAAGTAATCAACATCAGCTACATTATATATTTGACTTATATCTCTCCTGCTGCAATGGGGACTTCACGCTTCCCGAGCCTGTGCGGTAAGGGGGAAAACCTCTCCCTGAGAACCACGAGGCAGGAGGGGCACGTGGGTGGTTCAGCTGGTTAAGCACCTGCCTTCCGCTCAGGTCATGATCCCAGGGTCTGGGGACTGAGCCCTGGGCATGGGGCTCCCTGCTCAGCCAGGAGCCTGTTTCTCCCTCTCCCTTTGCCCCTCCCCACGCACATGTTCTCTAATAAATAAATCTTAAAGATCGTAAATAAATACAATCTTAAAAAAAGAAAAAAAAAACACAAGGCAGGAACCTGAGAAAGAAGTGTCAGGGACCTGATACGGCAGGGGTTACGACGGTCCAACCCCCACTCTCCCCAATCTCCCCCCAGCCCCGCTGCTTTGGGATTCTTGGAGAAACCTACTCACCACTCTGGGCTTTTGTGGCCGCTTTCCAAATGGAAGCCCAGTGAGGGCGGCAACGGCGTGGATCTGGTAGACTGGCAGCCACCCTGCCCCGCACTGCAGTCCTCCCAGCAGTCCTCCCCTCTGCCGGTGTCACTGTGTCCCCACACCCTGCTCCATCACGCTGGGTGGCCCTGGTAGCGTCCCCAAGACTCTGACAGCCGACGCCTCGGGGTCTCGGGAGCTCAGGAGCTCGTCCGCCTGTCTCCCAGCCATGGAGGCACCCTGCAGAACTGAGCGGGTACCCCACGCTGAAGCCTCCGTTTCCTGAGCGTCCGCCCCGCCCACAGGCGCCTGCGTACTTCTGTACTTCCGCGTAGGCTGCAATCCCAGGTGTCTCTGAGGCGCATTTCTCAGTGGGGCCCGCTGCATGCTGGGATGATTCTGAAGGGTGGGGCTCCGGGCATCTGCCGAGTCTCTTCCGGAGACCTCCATTTCCCACAGGCCACTGGAGCTGAGACCATGCAGAGCGCAGGCGCAGGCATTTGTAGAAATGCGCATGTGCTTCGGAGAGGTGGTGCTGGGGTCTCGGAGGGGCAGTGGGGAGGCTGGCGCTGAGCCGAGGAGTTGCGGCGCCGTCAGTGCCCATGCGGCCCAAGCGATTCCAGAACACTGCGCAGATGAGTGAGGAACAGGTGTGAGTGAGCATGCACCTGCCTGGGGGGCCTGATAAATGTCCGTTAGTGACCTCACTGAAAGCAAACGCAACTGACTTGGGGAGCGCTGAGCCTATGTTCCTGCAGGAGTGGGGGCTGCTGTGGCCTTGGGGCACGTGGCCTTGAGACATGGGTCCTGCTGGTCTCTCAGCCCAGTGGGGCCCCAGTGGGGCTGCCATGACGTCCCAACACAAGTGCGGAGCCCCGATGACATCCACCTGCGAGAAGACCCAGGATGGGGCCTGTGCACCCTCAGGGATGGATGGCCTGCAGACAGGCCCTCGAAAGACTTGATGATGACGCCGAGGACGAGGATGTCCCCACGCAGGATTTCCTTGGGGGGGACACGATGATGTTGCAGACCACAGCATTCTCAAACATCTGACTGGAGGAACCTGGTATAAATACGGATACCAGGAGCATTTGCGCTTCTCTCCAGTTCTGAGTGTGAAATGAGGGCAAATGTGTCCACTGTGGGTGTTTCCTAACTTCAGTCTGAGTTCCAAGAAAGGTGTCTTGGCCCAAGTCCGTACTCAGTTCTTTGCTTAAGAATAATTCCAAAATAGGGTCGCCTGGGTGGCTCAGTTGGTTAAGCGGCTGCCTTCAGCTCAGGTCATGATCCCAGCGTCCTGGGATCGAGTCCCACATCGGGCTCCTTGCTCGGCAGGGAGCCTGCTTCTCCCTCTGCCTCTGCCTGCCACTCTGTCTGCCTGTGCTCTCTCTCTCTGATAAATAAATAAATAAAATCTTTAAAAAAAAAAAAAATAATTCCAAAATAGTTTGGGGGAGGGCGGGAGGTATGCAGATCAAGGCTCAGTAGTTTAAATTTTCCCTTTGCAAATCAGTTTTTGCTGTCTATTACTTTTAACATACATGCAGTAAAACTCACTAAAGTGTAGTTCTGAGTTCTCATAAATAAAGGTATATCAACAAAGAATACACCATCCTTCTCAAAACACGGATGCCCACTTGTTTTCAAATCCCCCACTCCTAGCCATTGATCTTAGTTCCCTATAGCTGTCTTTTCCATGTCTCATAAAAGGGATGCCTGTATAGCTTTAGGAGTCTTTTTTTGTAAAATTTTATGCCATTTTTCTAAAACCAGCAACTACACCTGCCTTCCACTGTTCTAAATCTGTGACAATTCCCAGCCAAGACTAAGCACAGATGACCTTTAAACTTGGCTTTCCATTTTTAAGATCTATGTCAGTTTTGGGAACTCCACTCCCATGTTTTACTGTCTTCATCTGTGTGAGAGGAGGGACGGATGGAGTGGGAGGGTAAAATGAGATACAAATGATTATCAAATCACATTAAACTGTGAAATGTTTAGAAGTGGGGTGCTATGAAAATACGAGAGCATGGAGGAAAATGATGATTATGGATTGTCCACTCTTTAATAAAATATGGTATTATGTTTCTTCCTCTTCCCTGGCAAATGCTGGAAGTCTGCACAGATGGAAATGATACCTGGGAGAGTATATGGAGCTGCTGGAGTGCGGATCATTTAAACAAAAGCTTCCACCCTCTCTTCCTTTAAACATTAACATTTTTCCCATTTGAAGATGTCAAGTATATTTTCCTTCCTATTACATGTCACTCAGATTTTGAAGCTCACCTCCAAACCACAGAAATGATTAAACATTCCTCTCTTCCCAAAGTTAAGACTTTCACTATTTGCAGATGACATATTATATAGAAAATCCAAAAGACTCCACCAAAAGACTGCTAGAACTGATAAATTCAGTAAAGTTGCAGGGCCCAAAATTGATGTACAGAAATCGGTTGCATTTCTACACAGGATTAATGAAAAAGCAGAAAGAGAAATTAAGAAAATAATTGCATTTACAATTGCACCAAAAATAGCAAGACACTTAGGAATAAACCTAATCAAAGAGGTGAAAGGCCTGTACTCTGAAAACTCTAAAACACTGATGACAAAGAAATGGAATAATTGTGAAATGTCTGCTACCCAAAAGTAACCCATACATTTAATGCAATCCTTATCAAAATGCCACCAGCATTTTACACAGAACTAGAACAAACAATCCTAAAATTTGTGTGGAATTGCAAAAGACCCTGAATAACCAGAGCAATCTTGAAAAAGAGAAGCAAAGCTGGAGGTATCAGAATTCGACTTCAAGGGGTGCCTGGGTGGCTCAGTGGGTTGGAACCTCTGCATTCGGCTCAGGTCATGATCCCAGGTCCTGGGATCAAGCCCTGCATCGGGCTCTCTGCTGAGCAGGGAGCCTGCTTCCTCCTCTCTCTCTGCCCGCTTCTCTGCCTACTTGTGATCTTTGTCTGTCAAATAAATAAATAAAATATTTTTTAAAAAAAAGAATTCGACTTCAAGTCATTATTACAAAGCTACAGTAATCAAAACAGTATGGTACTGGCATAAAAATAGACACAGAGATCAACAAAATAGAAAGCCCAGAAACGGATTCACAGCTATATGGCCAACTAGTCTTCAAAGCAGGAAAGAATATCCAATGAGAAAGAGGTGGTCTCGTCAACAAATGGTGTTGGGAAAACTGGACAGCCACATGCAAAAGAAAGAAACTGGACCACTTTCTTACACCCTATACAAACATAAACTCAAAATGGATGAAGGACCTAAATGTGAGACCTGAAACCATAAAAACCCTAGAAGAACACAGGCAGTAACCTCTTTGACAATGGCCCTAGCAACATTTTTCTAGCTATGTCTCCAAAGACAAGGAAAAATAAACTGTTGGGGGTACATCAAAATTACAACCTTCTGCACAGCAAAGAAAATAATCAACAAATCTAAAAGGCAACGTATGGAATGGCAGAAGATATTTGTAAATGACATATCCAATAAAGGATTAGCATCTGAGATATATAAAGAACATACAAAACTCAATAGTCGAAGAACAAATAATCCAACTTAAAAATGGGCAGAACACATGAACAGGTATTTCTCCAAAGAAGACATACAGACAGCCAGCTGACATGCAAAGATGCTCATCACTCATCATCAGGGAAATGCAAATCAAAACTACAATGAGGTTATCACGTCACACCTGTCAGAATGGCTAAAATAAACAACACAAGAAACAAGTATTGGTGAGGATGTGAAGAAATGGAACACTCTGGCACTGCTGGTGGGAATGCAAACTGGTGCAGCCACTGTGGAAAACAGTGTGCAGATTCCTCAAAAAGTTGAAAACGGGCGCCTGGGTGGCTCAGTGGGTTAGAGCCTCTGCCTTCAGCTCAGGTCATGATCTCAGGGTCCTGGGATCGAGCCCCACATTGGGCTCTCTGGCAGCGGGGAGCCTGCTTCCCCCTCTCTCTCTGTCTGCCTCTCTGGCTGCTTGTGATCTCTGTCAAATAAACAAATAAAATCTTTTTTAAAAAGTTAAAAACAGGGGCGCCTGGGTGGCTCAGTGGGTTAAAGCCGCTGCCTTCAGCTCGGGTCATGATCCCGGGGTCATGGGATCGAGCCCCGCATCGGGCTCTCTGCTCTGTGGACAGCCTACTTTCTCCTCTGTCTCTCTCTGCCTCTCTGCCTACTTGTGATCTCTGTCTATCAAATGAATAAATAAAATCTTAAAAAAAAAAAAAAGTTAAAAACAGAAATTACCTTATGAACCAGCAATCACATTACTGGATATTTACCCAAAGAATACAAAACCACTCATTCAAAAGGATACATGCATCCCTGCATTTATAGCAGCATTAGTGACAATAGCCAAGATATGGAAGCAGGCTTAGTGTCCACTTATTGATGAATGGAAAAAGAAGATATGGGGTGTGTGTGTGTGTACACACACATACATATACATGTGTATATATGTGTAGATATAACAATGGGTTATTCAGCCATAAAAAAGAATGAAGTCTTGCCATTTGCAACAAGGATGGAACTACAGAGTATTATGCCAAGTTAAATAAGAGAAAGATGGGGCGCCTGGGTGGCTCAGTGGGTTAAAGCCTCTGCCTTTGGCTCAGGTCATGATCCCAGGGTCCTGGGATCAAGCCCCACATCAGGCTCTCTGCTCAGTGGGGAGCCTGCTTCCTCCTCTCTCTCTACCTGCTTCTCTGCCTACTTGTGATCTCTGTCAAATAAATAAATAAATAAGGAAAGACAAATACCATATGGTTTCACCCATAGGTGGATTTTAGGAAACAAAAGCAGAAAAAAAGAAGAGATCAAGAAACAGACTCTTAATTATGGAAAGCTGCTGGTTACCAGAGGGGAGGGGATGGGGGATGGGTTAAATAGGTGACGGGGATAAAGAAGTGCACTTGTGAGAGCACAGGGTGACGGACAAAAGTGCTGAAGCACTACATTGTACACCTGAAACTAACATAACACTGTATGGAAACTACTGGAATTAAAACCCTTTCAAATAATTCCCCTCTTCAGGGGTGATGGGGTACTGGGTGAAGGGATTAAGGAGGGCACTTGATGTAATTAGTACTAGTGTTATATTCAACTAACGAATCACTAAATCCTACCCCTGAAATTAATAATACATTATATGTTAACTAAAATGAATTTTTTTTTTTTTAATTCCCCTCTTCTCGGGGCGCCTGTGTGGCTCACTCAGTTCAATGTCCAACTCTTCATTTTGGCTCAGGTCATGATCTCAGGGGCCATGGGATCAAGCCCTGCAGCAGGCTCTGTGCTCAGGGAAGAATCTGCTTGTCCCTCTCCTCTTACCCCAACTCATACTCTCTCTTGAATAAATAAAATCTTTTTAAAAATCCCATCTTCTCAATACGACTGACTGCTACTTTACCAATTTCAATTAGCTAAATCCAATTATTTCTGCCTTCTACAATCACCAAACACAAGCCCAAATCTGAAAATATATCCTTCCAAACAGCCTCTGGCTGATATATCCTATTGCCCTTCATGTGTTCACTCAAACTGCTTGAATTCAAGGCACCCAATTTTCATTGACTACAAGTGTGTTCCCAGCAGTCTGGGTTAGAAAGCTTTGACAAAACAATTATTTAAGATTTTATTAACAATGAATAAGAAATCAGTTTAATAACAGATGTTTATGTAACAATAAAAATAAAATTTACGTGACAAAATACCTTAGGGTGTATGCACCTGGAAATACGGACTTGGAACATATAATGCTTAACAAAATCACAGTTGATTTGGAATCCATAATTGCAATGGAATATCTTAATCTATTCTTGCAGCACACGACAAAGAGAGTAACATTTGGTAGTGTTCTGGGTTGAACTGCCCACTAAAATCTGTGTGTGGAAGTCCTAGCCCCAGTACCTTAGAATGTGACCTTATTTAGAAAGAGTGCTATCACAGATATAAGTAGAGGCAGAGATACTGGAACCGGGTGAGCCCTAACTTTGTGTGGCCCTTATAAAAAGAATGCCATGGGCAGAGATAAACACTCATGCATGCAGAAAGCAATGGGAAGATAAGTTACGCTGCCACAAGCAAATGAATTACCAGAAGTTAGGAGAGGGCTGGAACAGATCCTTCCCTAGCACCTTAAGAGGAAGCAGGGTCTGGCCAATACTCTGATTTTGGACTTTTTTTTTTTTTAAAGATACCTTTTTTTGGGGCGC
>ML111492.1:0-30905 GCA_003697995.1 Taxidea taxus jeffersonii | reverse complement strand
AGAGGCTTTAACCCACTGAGCCACCCAGGCACCCCATGATTTTGGACGTCTACCTTTAGAATTGTCAGACCAAGATTTCTGTTGCCCTAAGCCACTCAGTTGTGGTCCTTTGTTACTGCGGCCCTTAGGAAAGTAAAACGGTAAATATACGAGTGATGTGAAAACACAAGAAATAACTACAAATAATTTTCCTTGAAAATAAAATACATACTGCATTTGATGACATTAAAAAAACCGTAACAGTTAAGCCCATACGAAGGAATAACATTCAACT
Organism: Taxidea taxus jeffersonii; assembly: GCA_003697995.1. Taxonomy (NCBI): domain Eukaryota; kingdom Metazoa; phylum Chordata; class Mammalia; order Carnivora; family Mustelidae; genus Taxidea; species Taxidea taxus. The sequence goes on along the minus strand of ML111492.1, from coordinate 30,631 downwards.
CTCCCAAAATCTAATACATGAAGGTGCTTTTCGTTACACGAAGGACTGAATGAGCACACTTAAAAATGCAACAGGTTAGCAAAGTCTCATGCGCTGTTTGGCTCTGTAACGGCATCGTAGCTTTCGTGGCAGAAACAGGACCACAGAGTCACTAGAAGTATTGAAAATAAGGTGTTCACTAGACAAATTAGACCTTACACACAAATGGGAAAATCTAGAGAAGAGGGGGTATCATAGCACCAGAGAAAAGCACTGAACGTCAGTCTGAATGAGTGGTCTAGAGAACACATCAGATTTGGCAGGAATATCCAAATTGTGAGCGCAAGACCACACAAGTGGACCCTTGATACACAGCTCATGGATATACTCATGGAAGCCTACAAAACTGTGAAGAAAATGGGACTGAAGCACAGTATTTTTTTCATGATACCCTTGACTGGCAGGGCCAAGATCAGGAAAACGGGCTGAGGTCCAAAGCCCCTTTGCATCTCTTACACTTTAATGTGACTCTAAACACAGAAATGGCTTCTTCACTTCTGCCTTCCAACTCTCATGCCAAGTTTGCTACTGGTAAATTTGACCACATAATCATAAAGGGAAAGGAAACGTGGTTCCCAATGTTCCCACATTGACAACACAACCCAGAAGACCCACCTCCCATTCTGTATCTTATAGCTCAAGGTCACGAAGTAGCTCTTCAGTAAAAGCCTACTGTCCAATTTCTAGTCACAAGTAAGAACAAAGAGCAAAGAGAAAGGGTTAAAAATAACAATTCCCAGGAGACTATGCTTTTGAAGAACTCTGCATAATAACAAATTTCTGAAAACTGTTTGTAAAAAAAAAAAATGCAGTAACGTTCCTCTGGCCAAAATATATAGATTCTCAGTAAGGCAGAAACTGTTTAACAGGTGATATCCAGTATCTGCCACATTAAGCTAGCAAGAAAATCCCAACAAATGCTAAAAACCCCTTCAAGAATTCAAAGAACAAAGATATTAAAACTACTTACATAATAAAAACACACTTCAAATCCCCATGAGTCCAACAAGCCGTAAAGATAGAAGGTTTAGGGATGCCTGGGTGGCTCAGTTGGTTAAGCGGCTGCCTTCGGCTCAGGTCATGATCCCAGCGTCCTGGTTTCGAGTCCCACATCGGGCTTCTTGCTCAGCGGGGACCCTGCTTCTCCCTCTGCCTCTGCCTGCCTCTCTGTCTGCCTGTGCTTGCTCTCTCTGACAAATAAATAAAATCTTAAAAAAAAAAAGAAGGTTTATTTACGGAAATGTAGGGAAGAAACACCACCTGCAAAATTCTGAATGACAGCTCAGAGAATACTTGGAGAGCTAGTCCTCACCTAACTGTTCATCTGTAAGAGAACTGGAGACACACAGCCCATAGGTCCACTTCGATGAGGTCCTCACAAAGGCGGTACCATATTTACAGGCCGGGTAAGATTTCTCTCCCGGTGTGAATTTCCTGACACATGAGGCATGAATTCATCAGCGGGAGAGTTTCCCGCATCCCCTAAGTAGTGTCTCTCGGTGGTGTGTATTCTCACGTGTCTTCTTAAGGATGAGGAACAACTGAAGGCTTTCCCACACTCCTTACATTCATAAGGTTTCTCTCCAGTGTGGACGCGCATATGTATTGGCAGAGACGAGGGCCATTTGAAGACTTTCCCACATTCCTTACACTCATAGGGTTTCTCAGCAGTGTGTGTCCTCACGTGCTGCTGCAAGAGTTCAGGCCAACTGAAAGCTTTGCCACACTGCTTGCATTCGTAGAGTTTCTCTGCAGTGTGCCTTCTCATGTGTTTTTGTAAGGACAGGTGGCAAGAGAACGCTTTCCCACATAGCTTGCACTGATACGATTTGTCGCCAGGATGCATTCTCACGTGTTCCCGAAAGCAAGCTGACAAACTGAAGGCTTTCCCACACTGTTTGCATTCGTAAGGTTTCTCTCTCATGTGTGTCCTCATGTGTCTTCTTAAGGATATGGGCCAGTTGAAAGTTTTCCCACACTGATTGCATTCGTACGGTTTCTCTCCGGTGTGCACTCTCACGTGTCCTCGGAAGGACGAGGGATGGCTGAATGCTTTCCCACACTGGCTACATTCGTAGGGTTTCTCTCCACCATGAGTCCTCTCGTGTCTTCGGAAGGACTGGGGATAAATGAAGGTTTTCCCACACTGGTTGCATGTGTAGGGTTTCTCTCCGGTGTGAATCCTTTCGTGTCTCCGAAAGGACTGCAGGTAAATAAAGGTTTTCCCACACTGTTTACATTCATAGGGCTTCTCTCCCGTGTGTGTTATCATGTGCCTTCGAAATGCGGAGGAGTAACTGAAGGCTTCTCCACATTCCTTACATTTGTGTGGTGTCTCCCCGGTGTGTGAGATCATGTGTCTTCGAAACGTTGAGGAATAGCTGAAGGCTTCCCCACATTCCTTACACTTATAGGGCTTCTCTCCGGTGTGTGTTATCATGTGCCTTCGAAAAGTTGAAGAATAACTGAAAGCTTTCCCACATTCCTTACATTTATAGGGTTTTTCTCCTGTGTGAGTTCTCACATGACTGGTAAGACTGGAGAAGTCGATGAAGGCTTTCCCACACTGCTGACATTCGTAAGTCTTCTCGGCAGTATGAATCCTTATGTGCCGGTTGAGGGACGAAGTACGAGGAAAGGTTTTTCCACATAACTTACATGCATAGGTTCTCTCTCCGTTGTGGGTCCTCACATGCATTCGCAGGTACGACCGGCAACTATAGGCCCGCCCGCACTCCTGACACTGATACGGTTTGTGCCCAGTGCGCACGGCGACGTGGCTCTTGAGGGAGGAATGACGCACAGAGCCTTTTCCGTATGCACTACGCTCATTCTCTTCCCCTCCAGGAACAGCCTTCTGATACACATTACGACTTGGAATCCGACTGGAGCGTTCCCCACACGGATCATTACTGTCAGAGAGTTTCTCCACCACGTGATTTCTGTGAAGAATGAGAAGCAGGTAACACCAATGGTTGGATTAATGATTTCTCGCTATTTACAAAGAAGTATTAGGATTACGTTTTCACCAATTTCAGTGGATGTGTAGGCTCTCTACCCTACCTGGTAAGGCAGAATAAACGGAATATCATGGAAAAGGATTCAACCATAGGAATTACAAAAATCGTGTCTCTTCAGTGTGGCTTTTCCTCCTAATTGTTTTCAACTGAACTATGTTTTTAACCCTCAACATCAGCATCATATTTAAGGAAATCTTTCTCTAAAAATCCTATGAGTAAACAGATTTGATCTAGGGTCCTGTAGGGGTTTGCTATGCTTTTTAAATTTCACGATATACTGAGAACCCCCCCGGAATATTGCTTTCTCTTGTGAGTGCAACTCACCTCAGATGTCTCCCCTGCTTTGTGTGCTGATCTTCAGTGCTAAGTTCTTCCCAAATTTTCCCTAAAACAGAGGCCCAGGAATCATTTCTGGTGAACTCTGCTATTTTATGTTCCTTGGATAGTTTATTCCCATAAACATCCTGCTGAGAAACTGACCCACTGGCTTTAAATTGAGTGTCATCATCTGAAAGCAAAAAGGGAACAAGGTTTAAAGAAAGAAGGAACCTGTTGGTCAAAATGGCACTGAGGAGGTTTAGCTGGGTCAGGACCTTACCAATAACAAGTACAAGGGGTCAAGGTGGTAAACAATCTCATAAACACAGAATTCTCACACGATTATATAAACATCACCAGGCTCCTTAATGACCCATGAAATCTATAATCACTGATGACACACAAGGAGCCGTACAGTAGAAAAAATAAGCTTAACAGATTCTCCTTGTCACACAGAAACTACCAGATTCTAGCTCTATGGTGGTTGTGACCCTGTCTGTCTTACGACTACTATACCCCCTTTCCACAGTCCAAATCTTTTTTTTTTTTTTTAAGATTTTATTTATTTGACAGAGAGAGACACAGCAAGAGAGGGAATACAAACAGAGGGAGTGGGAGAGGGAGAAGTAGGCCCCCCGCGGAACAGGGAGCCCGATGCGGGGCTTGAACCCAGGACCCTGGCATCATGACCTGAGCCGAAGGCAGACGCTTAAGGCCTGAGCCACCCAGGCACACTTCCACAGTTCAAATCTTGAAAAAGGCTTGATATGCAAGAAGTGCTTGTTCTCGGGTGCCTGGGTGGCTCAGTTGTTAGGCGTCTGCCTTCGGCTCAGGTCATGATCCCAGAGTTCTGGGATTGAGTCCCGCATCGGGCTCCCTGCTCAGCGGGAAACCTGCTTCTCCTTCTCCCACTCCCCTTGCTTGTGTTCCCTCTCTCACTGTCTCTCTCTCTTTCTCTGTTAAATAAATAAATAGGGGCGCCTGGGTGGCTCAGTGGGTTAAAGCCGCTGCCTTCAGCTCGGGTCATGATCCCAGGGTCATGGGATCGAGCCCTGCATCAGGCTCTCTGCTCTGTAGACAGCCTGCTTCCTCCTCTCTCTCTCTGCCTCTCTGCCTGCTTGTGATCTCTGTCTGTCAGATAAATAAATAAAATTTTTAAAGAAAAAAAAACAACAACAAAAACCAATAAATAAATAAATAAATAATTAAAAAAAAAAAAAGAAAGAAAGAAAGAAATGCTTGCTCGGTGACTAAGTGAAGGAATGAGGTCATTCTTACCTACTGAGGCCAGGTTTTTCAAGTTTTCCAGCATCACCTCTCTGTAGAGCTTCCTCTGAGCAGAATTCAGCAAAGCCCACTCCTCCAGGGTGAAGTCCACGGCCACATCCTCAAAGACCACTGAGTCCTACAACACACAAGACATGTGCAGAAGGAAAGTTGAGACTCTTTAAGCAACCGGATTCGATTCACAGGGAATTCAGATAAGACTCTGGTCACCTAACATCTACTCCATGACTCGCTCACCGGATCACTTACTCTGTCCACACTCACATCCTCACAAATTTAATAGCTCCACCACACACGGAACCCATCTTTACACTTTTACGGCAACCAAATCAAGTCTCCTTCTTCTTTAACCAAAGGTTTCAGACCGCATTGAAAGGCCACAGAAATGCTCTGCACATGAAACTAAGGTTTGCATTTTTAAGACCCATGGACCTCTTGTGACACAAACTACTTCGACTCCTTCCCTATTACGCATGACATCACTACGCGACGCAAGCCCCAGATCAAACCTGGGTGAGGTTTTATGAAATAAGCACACACTGAAGGACTGGGAACTTTGCCTTCCATTCTCCTCACTAAACCCGAGAGGCTTAACGGGATCCACCTACAGCAGAGGCCAGCTAACTACAGCATCTTACAGAACGCCAGGCCATCTGCAGACCACTGTGTATTGCTGGCTCAATGATAAATTTCCTTTGGAAGAAGTCTTGTTAATATATTTGTGTAATACAGGAATGGGATGGAAAGTTATTGAGCGGTCAGAACTCAGGAAAGAGGACACAGATGTGAGAACTCCGATGCATGCATTCCCTACACTCCCGAGTCTCCGTGCACCTGCCCAACACACACACACACACACACCACAGAGCACATGTAATACGATGACAAAACAACTCTTTCCACCAGAAACATGGAAGAGTATTCTTGCTGACCTTGAGGATAAGGCTGAAATTCCCACCCTGCAAAGGAGTTAACTGAAGTCAAAAATATAGGACAGTGAGTTTGCCCAAGATTATAAAATACATAAAGGATTAGGCAGTGCCTTCCCACAAAGGAAACCCTCCCTTATATAAAATTCCAGGGAGAAGCAGCGCCCCCCATACATCATCCTTCAGGCCATACTCTCAACTTCTCTCCTTCCCATGTCCCTCCCCTATTGGGCACGTGAGCACATCAGCCTTCCCCCCTGCTCCCCCAAGAACACAGGAACCACCGAGCTGCATTCTTTCTTTAAACACTGGTTGTTGTTGTTGTTTGTTTGTTTGTTTTAATTCCTCAACCCATGGACATCCACGGGCAGTCAATACTGTCATCCAATGATTCTGATGCCAGAATCTACTTATTTAACAGAGTATGAAATAGGAAAGTAGGAAATAACAAGAAAACCCCTATCATGGGCCCAGGGACCAACGGGAGGTTCCCGAGTCGGCTGAACCATGCTCTGTGATCTGTAGTGCTTCCTCTGTGACCTACTGTCCAGACAGCGTGACCTCCCAGGCTTGAGCTCTCTCCTTAGACAGGACTCCTGGCAAGGCTGGTGTCAGGGAGCCTGGGTTTCAGGCGCCACAGCACACTGACAGATCTTACCCACTGTGTCTAAACCGCTGTGCCCGTGACATTGTGAGTACTAAACCTGCCTTCCTTCTGGAAGTCTGGAGCAGGCACCGAGTGGGTCTGCTGAGCCCCCCTGGCAGACAATATCCCATGGTTCCCATGACTCATTGCTGGGTGCGTTCTGGGTGACTCTGCCAGGAGAGAACTCTTAAACAGGGATACTTGGTTTCCCTCAGGCCTTTCTCCATATCCTTGTTCCCTTGTGCATCGTTTTATTGTTAACAAATCACAGTCATGAATAAAACTATATGCTAAATCACGGGGGTCTGACCGGCAGGACACAAGGGTGGTCTTGGAGACACTGATCACAGCTGGCATCAGAGGTGGAATTTGCTAGAACACCCCAACTTGCAGCAATATAGCAAAAGCACTTTGGGAAGGGGGGGCTGGGGAGGAGATGGCAGAGATCTGGTGCCCCAGGGGGTAGAAGTCACCTGTTGCGGGGGAGAGGGCAAGTGGCCAGCTGCTGTCTGTTGTGAAGCAAGAGCCGATACGAGGTAAAAATGGTGGGTACAGACCCAGGAGGCCTAGCGCTGGATCTACTGGCTGCTTCCAGCCATGCTGAGCAAGAGAAGAAAAAGCACAGCTTTGGTGATGCCTTTGGTTTTTGTTCATTGCTCCAGGCAGGAAGGGGCCCCCCAAGTTACCAAGGTAAACGATGGATGGGCAAAAAAAAAAAAAAAAAATATATATATATATATATATATATATATATGAAAAGTTTGCAGTGCGTTGGGAGAAAAAGAGTTAAATCAGTTTCTAGAACTGGAGCAAAACCTGGGGTAAACCAAAGGCCTAGAGGGCAAGGATCCTCTACAGTTTCTTCTCCCTGGTTGCCACCAGGCTACCATGCCCTCCTTAGGCATCTGAGCCAGGATCCTCCTCGGCAGCTGTGATGTCACCCCTGTAAATGCTGATTTAACACCAGGGCCTCACTGTGGCTTCAACTGTGTCTCCCCAAAAGGTACACTGAAATCCTAAACCCTCGGTACCTGTGAATGTGGCCTTTCTTGGATATAGGATCTCCGCATGTGTAACCAAGGGAGGACGAGGCCCTTGGGATAGGCCCCTATCCAAGCGGCCTGGCCGCCTTCTCAGAAGAAAATACTACATGAGGCCGGAGACACGCAGGGGACGCGGCCACACAGATGGGCTACAGAGATGGGAATGACGCTGTCACACACACACCCGCTGGGGGCCACAGAAATGTTGAGACACAAGGCGCAAGCGCACGGTCCTCCCGACACCTTGATTTTGGACTCCTCGCCTCCTAGACTCTGAGAGAGTAAGTTTTTAAGCCACCCTCTTTATGGCAATGTGCCATGGGAACCCTCCAAAACGAATACAGGCTTTGAATGAACTTGTGATTAGAAAAAAGGGGAAGGGGATTTTTTTTTCCCTTAAAATGGTTCTCCTTTGTGGCTATTGCACCTGCGCGTAGAAAAAAGCCGCCGCAGGTGTACGTGTGTGATTTCATAAACGGCAGAGGGACCATCCCCGTCGGTAGAGAGAAAAAAGGTACTGATAGGCCCCGCCTGCTTGTTTGGTGCCACCAGTACAGGGGGTGGTATTTAAACTCTCAGCCTTGGAAACAAGTTGAAGTCTCTGCAGCAAATGATTTTTTTTTTTAAACTGAGTCTTTACCTCCTGGAGGTTCAAAACAGGAGGGAAACAATGAAGAGACGATCTCTACCCGGAGATAGACTCTGGGAATTTTAAGAGTAAGTCTTCAGCTCATCGAAGAGCAATTTTTTAAAAAGATTTTACTTATTTATTTGACAGACGGAGATCATAAGTAGGCAGAGAGGGAGGCAGAGGGGGGAGAAGCAGGCTCCCTGCTGAGCAGAGAGCCTGACGTGGGGCTCGATCCCAGGACCCTGAGACCATGACCTGAGCCGAAGGCAGCGGCTTAACCCACGGAGCCCCCCAGGCGCCCTCCAAGAGCAATTCTGAAACCGTATTTCTGCTGACCGTCAGACTGACGACCGCCCGGGCCGGCAGGGGCTTGGGAAAGTCGTCCTTGCACCTGGGAACACAACTCTGGGACCGTGCGGGTGCCTGGGCTTTGCTGCGGCTCAGAAAGGCGCCTGGTGATCTGGGGAGCGCTGCCTTCCCGGCGCCTGGCCCTGGCTGTGCGCTCACGCCCCGCGGGCTGCTTCTGAGCCGGAACAGGACTCTGACTCCGGGAAGGCGGCGGAGTTAGGACACTGCGCTGAGGTCCTAGTGATGAAAACGTCGGGGTGGTCCAGCCGGGTCTCTTGCAGTGGCCGGTGAGGAGGCCTCGTTCTCCGATGAGACCATCCGAAATCAAGCCCTTCGCTCTGCTTCTCTCTGCGCGCGTCACCCCCAGACGCCGTCCACACTGGCGAGGCGGACGGACGAGCGATGCGGGCACCAAGGTGTCGGACACTGACCGCCACAGGCAGTCCCTCCGAGCGAGGACCAGACTGAATTACTTAAAATGTGTTTTACTGCTGGCCGGGCTGCCTCACGCACGCCCCATCAGGACACCATCTCACCCCCAGGAGATGCTCGGGTCGGCTGCGACCTCCGGCCAGGGTTGTGCCGCACGGGAACGGCCACCCAAGGACAGGTGGAAAAGAAACAGAAAAATGAAATACAGAAACTGTGACGACGAGGCCCCCTAACATTCTAAGACGTTTACCTTTCTGGTTAGTGGGATTTATTGAACGGGGCAAGTCCAGGACCCCCTGAACGGTACCAGCAAAATCAACACCTAGCTCGGTCTCGGCCAGCCGCGAAGGGCACTACGGGCGAGCACGCTGCTGTAAGGTCTCTGTCCAGGGGCAAAGGCCCGGGGCTGTTCACGTGACCTGAACAGGCCTGAGGGTCCTTATCCTTACGAAGTCCCGCTCCCAAGGCCGGCCCTTGGCTGGCTCACAGGGACGTGGATTTGGGGAGGCTTCCCACCCCGCTGCCAGGCCAGGCCGCTGGTGTCTTTTTCTGCAAACCATCTGGTGCTGAAGACCAGCTTTCCTTCTGGGAGTCTGGAATCCTGGTCCGTGCTGCGCAGAGGGGGTCTCCGGGACCAGCCCCCGTTAAAAGAGCTGCTGACCGAGTCTCTCATTAGCTTCCCTCGTAGAGCAGTCCCCACGTGCCGTCAGGCCCGGCTGCCGGGGGAGCTCAGCAGAGCCTGCATGATGTCCCCGGAGGGGACCCTCGGAGCTCTGCCCCTGGTCTCCTCAGGACATTTCGCGTCTGCTGACTGCTCCATACCCTTGCACTGCCACAATCAGAGCCATGAACACAGCGACATGTGGGTCCCAAGAGTCCTAGCGAATCTCTGAACTGAAAGGTGGTCTTGGGGACTGTTGGAGACGGGATGTTTCTGTGTCCCCCAAAGTTCATGTTAAACCCTAACTTCAGTGTGACAGAACTGGGAGGTGGGGCCTCTGGGAGGGGATCAGGTCCCGAGGGTGCAGCCCTCAGGAATGGGACGACCGCCCTTAGGAGGGGGCCCTCGGCCCGCGCGACACACGAAGGCACAGTGAGGAGACGGCTGTCCCGGGAGCAGGAAGAAGGGCTCACCAGACACCGAACCTGCCGGGGCCTTGACCTGTGACCCCCCAGCCGCCAGAGCGGGGACAAGTGTGCATTGTTCACTACAGCCCAGTCTGTGGCATTTTCATTGTAGCCACCCCCGCAGACGGAGGAGACAGGGACGCCCAACACACGCAGCTCGAAACCATCAAATGCTTGATCGCAATATTAATTTTTTAAATGTGCATTGAGGGGGCGCCTGGGTGGCTCAGTCATAAGCGTCTGCCTTCAGCTCGCGTCATGATCCCAGGGTGCTGGGATGGAGGCCTGCTTCCCCCTCTCCCTCCGCCTGCCGCTTCCCTGCTTGTGCTGTCTGCCAAATAAATAAGTAAAACCTATATAAAAAATGCACAGTGGGAACCCAAAATATGCAAAAGATTTTGCAAAAAAAGCTCTGCGCACATTAGTTTACGTGTGCCTAGGGACTCTGCAAAGCGGACGCGCGGCGGTTCAGAGCAGACGCAACGCCGAGCACCGGCGCGGACCCACACAGCTGGCGGTCGTGCTAGGGTGACGGGCGGCCCCCGCGGCGCTCGGAAGGGGCGCGGACGTGGGCAGGGCGCTGCGGGGAGCCCTCGTCCGCTCTGACACCCTTGCGCGCCTGCTCTGGCAAAGCCGTGCGCCTCCCGTGCGACTGCTCTGTCTGAGGCTCTGTCGTCTAGCTCTGTCGTCTAGCTCTGTCGTCTAGCTCTGTCGCGGAGCAAAACGCATTCAGGCTGCAGTGACACAGGCCCTTGCACTGGCGCTGAACGCAGCAAAGGCTCTGCTGGCCGGATTCAAATTCTCGTGGAGGAAGATAAAAAATAAGCAAATCAAACGTAAGTTACCATGGAAACCGTGCCCCAGTAAAGGCGCCGGGGGTCTGTGTATACCTACGTGCGCGCGTTTATCCGTGCCTGCGCCGTTGCTGACGCGGACACAAGGGACTGACTGCAGGGCCGAGTGGAGGATGGCAGAAAGTAGGTCGCCCTGCAAATGGTACCAAGTGCTCAGAAACACGCATGAGCACACACAGGTGACAAGGTGCATGCAGGGAAGTGCACACAGAACTACAAACCCGCAGCTCAGCCCCTCTGGGCCCCACACGCACGCAACCTCCCGAGATGGACGTGCCCTGCCCCGGGCATCACTTCAAGTGGGGTTTCTGGTGTGAAAGGTCTGCATCCAGGGTCGGATTTCCTCTCACGGTGACCGTACCGAGGTCCCAAGCATGTTCCCGTGCTGACGCTTTATTATAAAATAGAAAACTCTGAAATCAATTTATATGATTTACCTGTAACCATCCTAAGAGTTGCCAAAAACATATTTTATGACATTCAACGGTCATACACAAAAAATCTTACCGTCGGGAAATGATGTAATGAACACACATAACTGATAAAGGAAAACCAAGAAAAGAAGCTTGAACACAGAACAAAGACTATATAGATGGTATGAAAATCATGGTTTCCTCAAAAACAATTTGGTAGGAATCAGGTTTGCCCAGCACCTCAGTGTTAGAGGACATTATCCTAGAGGTCTGATCAGCACCAGCAGGAAGCAAGGAAGGCACAGTACCAGAAAGAAACACCTGCCTTTGTGCCTAATTCTAAAAACTATATACACAGGATGAGGTCACAGAGTAGATTTTTAGTAAGAATTCAGGATAAAACTTTAGGATAAACCCAATTTTACTACTGAATCTTTAAAAATAATTTTTAAGGGGCGCCTGAGTGGCTCAGTGGGTTAAAGCCTCTGCCTTCGGCTCAGGTCATGATCTCAGATCCTGGGATGGAGCCCCGCATCGGGCTCTCTGCTCAACAGGGAGCCTGCTTCTCCCCCTCTCTCTTTGCCTGCCTCTCTGCCTACTTGTGATCTCTCTCTCTGTGTCAAATAAATAAACAAAATCTTTAAAAAATAATAATAATTTTTAAATTTATTCTAAATAAGTTGAAAAAATTTTAATAAATAAAATTATTTTTTAAACAATTTTTCTAAAGATTTCATTTATTTATTTGACAGAGATCACAAGTAGGCAGAGAAGCAGGCAGAGAGAGAGGAGGAAGCAGGCTTCCCGCTGAGCAGAGAGCCTGATGTGGGGCTCCATCCCATGACCCTGGGATCATGACCTGAGACAAAGGCAGAGGCTTTAACCCACTGAGCCACCCAGGCGCCCCATAAAATTATTTATTTATTTGATTGAAAGAGCACAAGCCAGAGGAGAGGCAGAGGGAGAGGGAGAAGCAGCCTCCCCGCTGAGCAAGGGGTGGATGCAGGGCCCTGACCCCAGGACCTTGGGAGTGGAAGCCAAAGGCAGATGCTTCACCAACTGAGCCACCCAGATCCCCCTTCCTTACCTAATTAACAGGAACAGCAAGTTGGAAAATCATTTTTAAGAAGCTAACACATGCCATGTACAAACCAACCTCATTAGTATTAAATAAATAAAATGCAGGCTTGCGGAAGAACCAAAAGGAAAAATTTGAAAACGTTAAGAGCAACGCGCAAAAGGAAACAAATGGAGGGAAGGCACACATTCTTGGAGGGGGGCTCGCTGTTACTAAGATCTCGACCCTCCCAAGCCAGACCTCCGGTCGTCAGAAAGATGCCGTCCAATCCGTAAACCAAGTGCGGCTTGGGGGTGGGGGACTACACAAACACCAACGTTGCAGACCTAACAGGAAGAGCAGACGCCCCAAAACAGGCCCAAAGTCATGAACAAGGCCGAGCCCGCCCACCCAGCAAGGGTCTCCAGGTAAGAGCATCCTGACCCGTTCCCCTTCTCAGAGGCACCGCCCCGACGGGTGGGAACAGGTCCAGGTCCACCGGGACACCTGGATCCCAGCGGACAGCCGCTGAAGAGGGGGACAGTGGCCAACCCGTCTCCAAGTGGGAAAGATGCTTGTGCTCCTGCGTCCTCCAAGGCCACCGGCCTGTGCACCGTAGTAGCCTGGTCAGGTGTTACCGAGGGGAGCGGACCGAGCTGCCCAACGTCGCAAGTTCCCCACGTCGGTGCGAAGAACACAGTGGTGACTCTGCCATCGACGGCCGCCCCCCGCCCCCAGGTCTGGCCACGGACAACGGAGCCACCGCCCCACCCCGCGCTCTGGCCACCCAGGACCCACCTCCCGCGCTGTAGCCATCGACGGCCGCCCCCCGGCCCCCGACCCCGACGGCGGGACCCCCCCCCCCGGCCCCCCCCCCGGGGGACCGCCCGCCGCCACCACCCTCCGCGCTCGGGGCAAGGGGTTCACTCGCCCCGGGCCGCACGCGCCGCTACTCGGGGGACTGACCCGAGAAACCCGCTCCGCGCGGGGAGCGCTGTAAAAACAAGGTCTCACAGGCCGAATTAAAGACATTTCCTCAGTTTTCGGAAATCCTGTCCGCCGAGAACAGTCACCTTCGCCGCGCGCTCCGCTGGTCAGACGCGCCGGGCGTCTCTGCAACCCCGAGGCCGCGCTCAGTGAGTTCTCCAGGGCGCGCAGCCGGACGCGCGTCCGCGGGGTCTCCCGTCCGCGGGGTCCCGCCCCGGCGCCCCCGAAGTGCCCCCGGGACCAAGGGCGCCGCCCACACCCCGCGCGGGCCGTGCAGGAGGCCGGCAGGGCCCTGGGTGCAGCGTCCAGCCGGACTCTGGTTCCGCGAACGAGAACCGGGGTCCCCTAGGGCCGAGGGCCTGCGAGGGGGTCCCCCGAGCCCAGGGTCCCTGCAGGTCTCCGCGCGCTCCTCGCCCGCCCCCCACACCCCGAGGCTGTTCTCGCGGAGGAGCCGGCCCGGGACTGAGCCCCCAGCCGAGGGCGGAGACTGGGGTCGGGACCCCCGGGGGCGGGGACCCGCGGCCGCAGGAAGCCGGTTCTGGCCGGTTGGAGCCAGACCCTCCCGGTGCCGGCCCGGGCCGCGCTCACTCACCATCTCGCGGCCCGGCTCCGAGCTTCCGGGCGTCCGCCCCGCGGCCCGGACAGGTGAGAGGGGCGCGCCCGGGACACCTGGGGCCGCGCGGGGCAGGTGAGCCGGAGCTCCCGGGCCGGCCCAGAGCCACGTCCACGCGGCCGGCAGCGCGCCCGCCCCCGCGCCTGATTGGACGGTGCTCGGGGACCTCCCTCTCCCGGGGCGTCTGACTGGATAGTTTTCCGAGACCCGCCTCTGGGGCCCCTGATTGGGCAGGGCTCCGGACCCGAGCCCTTGATTGGCTAGCTCTCCGGGCACCACCCAGGAGCCCCGGATTGTTCTCCGAGAACCGCCCCTGTCGCTCTGATTGGGCAGTCCTCCAAGACCACGCCTCTGCGCCTGAGTGACAGGCCGCCCGGACCCACGCGGCGGACCCGCCCGCCGGACGCGCGCTCCCCGCGGAACCCCCTCCCCGCGCGGCGGCCCGGCGTCTCCCCGGCCCTCGGCGCTCAGCCCGCGCCCTTCTGCTGGGCCGGGCGGTCCCGACTCGGTGTCCCCGCGGAGCGCCCCTTGTGGGAGGCGGGACGAGAACGGACGGGCCCGGAAGGCGTGCGGTCGAGGTCACCGCGGCCCCGGGCTCTTTGCTTAAGAACAAAGACCCGCGCGGGAGGCCGGGGAGCGCCGGGGCTGCGGCGACCTTTGACCCCGGAGGCCCGCCCCCGCCCGCCCCGCCCCCTGGGGTCCGCTCCCGCGCGGCGGGCCGGGGGGTCTGACGCTGCCCGGGCGGCCCGGAGGCAGCGGATCCCGCGGGGAAGCGGGCGCGTGTGACGCGCTGGGACGGCCCCGGGCGGACGGGGCTGGGCGGCCGGTCCTGGCTCGCGACCAGCGTCTCGGTGCTGGAACGGGTTTAAGAAACTGCAGATCGCGGCCGCGCACTCTCCCCGCGCCGCCGGCCGGGTGCCCGGGTGGACACCGGCGAGCCGCCCCCGTGGAGGACGAGCCGGGGCTCGGGGCAGGATCTCGGGCTCCCCGTTCCGAGGGTGGTTCGCTTCTCCCTCTCCCTCTGCTGCTGCCCCGCTCACGCTCGCTGTCAAAGGAATGAATGAAATCTTGTCAAAAAAATAATAAAGGGGACGCCTGGGGGGCTCAGTGGGTTGAGCGGCTGCCTTCGGCTCAGGTCATGATCCCAGCGTCCTGGGATCGAGTCCCGCATCGGGCTCCTTGCTCGGCGGGGAGCCTGCTTCTGCCTCTGCCTCTGCCTCTGCCTGCCTCTCTGTCTGCCTGTGCTCGCTCTCTCTGACAAATAAATAAATAAAATCTTTAAAAAAAATAAAATTAAAATTAAAAAAATAATAAAGGACGTGTCCTTTCATTTATTAAGGTGAAAAATGAAGCTGGTCTGTGAATTCTCCCAAAACGTTCACTGCAACCAGAGAAAAAGGAAAACACTATGGTAAGCGGCAGGGAAAGAAGTGTGAGTCGAGGTATGTAGGGTGTGATTCCAGATCGAGGTAACAAAGACGTCTCAAAGGTGCCAGCAGTGACAGGGACAGGAAGGGGCAAGACCCGGACCCCCTCGTGCAGCCTCTGCGGTGAGCAGGTTCTAGGGTCCGGGAAGTCTACGCAGCAGACCCGTTCGCAGCATTTCCACCCGACTTCAACCCCACGTCATAAAGCAAAGTGGGAAAGGCCTGCGGGCAGCATAAAGGCATTCTAACCGCGCACACGCCCTAATCACCGGGACCGGGGTACGTCACCTCGTGTGGCAAAAGGGACTTTGCAGAAGTGATTAACCTCTGGGGTGAGGGTGACCCTGGTTCCCCCGGGCCCCAGGGTCCTCACAAGAGCCTCACAAGAGGGAGGCAGAGGGCGGGAGTCCTCAGAGATGGGCAGACCCTGTGCTCCTGGTGGGGAGGATGGGGGGGATGGGGGGGCCAAGGAATTTGCGCAGCTTCTAGAGACCAGAAGAGATAAGGGAACAGATTCTCCATTAGGCTCTCCAAAAAGAACATAGCCTCGCCAGCACTTTGGTTTTGGACCTCTGACCTCCAGAACTTTTAAAGAAATCGGCTGTTTTAAGCCCCTGAATGTGGGATTCATTAGAGCAATGGCAGGAAGCTCACACTGTGGGTCCAAATCAGAGGAAAACGGCTCTGGTCACGGCACCAAGAACGCCTCTTCCCAGCCTCATTTTTCCTGAGACAATGCTGAACTTTCCAGGTGCTCCTTCAACCTGGCCCTGCTCCCACAACCCGTCCCGCGTGGAGTGACCCGGCAGGTTTCCGGAGAACATCGCCTTTGTGCTTGAAATGTAGCACTTTGTAGACAGATGACATTCTGGTGAGGAGTTCGGCCCGCGCCGTAAGCATCCTTCTGGGAAACGTTAGGAGGGCTGGTTTTCTGCAATCCTCCCAAGAGCACGTGTTAATGAGAACGGCAACCCGGGAAGAGGGGAGGGGTCTGAAATGGTCCTGCAACATTTCCCGCACACAGACCATGCAGCCAGTAGCCTTCTGAATGCTCGTGTGTCTACCGCTAAACTGCAGTAAATGCCACCAGTCTTCTCTGAGCACAGCACAGTGAAAGCAGAAACTGAATAAAGATGATGAAATCCACGGAAAGCCCACAGAAAACATTGCACTCCATGGTGAAAGACCGGATGCTTTTCCCTACAATCTGGAACAAAGCAAGGAGGTCTGTTCTCAACACTCCTGTTCAGCCCTGTACTAAAGGACTGAGCCAGTGCAATCAGACAAGAAAAAGAATTTGTTTTTAAAAAGAGGGAGAAGGGTATTGAAACACCCAAAAGTTTAAAAAAATGCTCTCTCTCAAAATACTTTTCAGTCAGAGAAATCAAAATGAACATTGTAAATATATTTTTAAGTAGGCTCCACCCCCATCATGGGACTTGAACTCACGACCCTCAGATCAAGAGTTGCACGCTCTACCGAAGAGCCGGCCCGACACCCTTGTAAATATGTATATTGTTGAATACATGAAAACAAAGCTAAACTTCAGCTTGTCTGTGGCTAAATTACTGCCCTTGGATGCTCCAGACTCACATCTCCAATCAAGTATCAGGTTCTCAGAAGGCCCTGAGGTTGGTCCCTCTCGTATCCTCTATCACAGCGGCATCCTAAGTCCCCCAGAGCACTACCAAAATCTGTAATGATTTAAGTAAAGTGTGAGGTTAGCTGTTTCATGTGCATCCTGGCCCCTCGCTCCATCCCGGGCCTGGCTACACAGTGAGCCAGGCTCGCTGCAAAATAAAAACGTAGCGGGGGAGGGGATCCTTTGTTCAAAGTTATTAAGACTATCGAGACGGATACAGCAGAGTATCCAACCAACTGCAGAACCTTTCTGATGGACACACTTGGGCGACTGCATATGTCACAACCCACGAGGCCACCCTGCTTCCACCCTACGGGGGCATATGTGCAGGCAGGGCAGACACCTCGTCTTTCTTATGCACAGCCACCTGGCACAAGGAGTTCAGGATCTCTACAAATAATTGTTGGAGGGAGTGAGGGATCAAGACCGAAAAACAGTGCACTCATGACACGCCATCCACCAGTCCTCAGAGTGGGATGAAAGTGAGGCGCTGTCCCAGATAACATACTGTGCCCCAGCACACGTTCCGTGTCCAGCTCAAGACCATCCACGGAGCCCTTCAAGAAACACCCATCGGCCCAGCAGGCTCTACACGGATTCCAGATGAGGGATCTCCACTTTGGAGAAAGGCAACAACGCCAATGTGATCGGGTTTCACTTAGTGGGAAGGAGATCTGATGGGCAACCATCCTCATCCGCTCCCCAGAGAGGGAAGATTCAGATGGAAGTCAGGGGGCTCCCAAGGGAGAATTTAGAAAACACAGCTCCCCTGCGTCCAAAGGCGGCACACACCTTGCCCAGGTTGTTCACGTTCAGATCCTGGCCCTGCCATGTTCTAGTCGTCTGACTTTGGACAAGCTACCTTATTTCTGTTTCCCCTTCTGTCACACAGGGACATGAACAGCTACCATCTCACGGCCTTGTTCAGATTAAACGAGGAACCACGTGTAAGAGCTAGAATGAGGCTGGAGACAGAGCAAGTGACCAGTGAATGTTGACACTGATGCACAGCAGAGCTCGTGGTCTCTACTCTGGCAAGCCCACCCCACGGCGGGGACGTCTCCCAGGCCATCCCAGGCTGCCCCACTTCCCCCGTCCCATCATGACGGCCACAGTCCTCCCTGACGGGTCAGAGAAACCTGATATCCCTCGGGGTCGTCTGATTTCTACTGACTGTCAAGGCGACGGCAGCAATACCAAACAAAACGGCAGAAGGTAGAAAAATCACACACGATCAGGTAATTCTGACAACAAATTCTGTTCATTCCTCCACATCTCTGGCCGGCCTCTGTGCCCTCGCATACACATCTTGACTTCACTGGGTAGAATCACACACACCATTTTGCACTCTTCGTTTTCCACGTTGCACCCAAAGCCCTTTCTGTGTTAGCACACATTCTGCTTCGCCGTAGCGGGACACGAAACAAAGTAGGACCGAGCTGCGGGGCCAACAGGGGCAGGATGACTACATAAAATATTGAAACAGACCACAAACAAAAATACTGAAACAAAAATACTGAATTTTCAAACCAAAGGCTGAAACGGAGTATCTTTAGCTTCAACAACTAAATTAATGCGACAATTCTCAGCAAAATCTCACTGCATGTTAGTGTTCACATGCCTTAATTTTCTCCAAAATGTCAGGCACGGGGCATGGCTGTGTTCATTCTCCCCAGTAAAAGGTCCCTTCTCAGATCCGGACCTCCCTGCTTCTCAAGAACAGGACCTATGCCTACTTCTTTTCAAACAGAACACCAGACGGGCAAAACCCAACCACCCCTGCGTAGCGGAGTGTTCGGAGTCACTTCACAGCGCAGCAAGCGCTCTCTAAAATCCAAGAAGGTGGCTGCTCTGATAGAAAGCTTTCCCACAGTCAATTATTTTATAGGTTTTCTGACTAGTGTGAGTTTTCTGGTGGGTGATAAGGGAGGAGCTCTGGCTGAATGCTTTCCCACATTCAGGACAGCTGTACGGTTTCTCTCCAGTGTGAGTTCTCTCGTGCCTAACAAGGGAAGACCTCTGGCTGAAGGCTCTCCCGCACTGATTACATCCATAGGGGTTCTCACCAGTGTGAGTTCGCTCGTGTTGGTTAAGCGAGGAGCGATCACTGAAGGCCTTTCCACACTCATTACACTCGTAGGGCTTCTCACCAGTATGCGTTCTCTTGTGCAAGATCAGGTAAGAACTCTGGCAGAAGGATTTTCCGCAGTCCTTGCATTTGTAGGGCTTTTCCCCTGTGTGAATTCTCTGGTGCTGGGTAAGAGACGAAATCCTGTTGAAGGCTCTCCCACAGTCACTGCATGCGTAGGGCTTCTCTCCAGTATGAGTTCTCAAGTGCCGTGTGAGGGTTGAGCTGTGCGTAAAGGCTCTTCCACATTCCTGACATTCATAGGGTCTCTCTCCAGTATGTATTCTCTGATGCTCACTCAGGGAATGCCTCCGATTAAACATTTTCCCGCAGTGGTAGCATTCATAGGATTTCCCCACCATACTGTGTGTCGTAAAAGCCATGCTATGATTAAATGACCCCCCACTTTCTGGGTAAACACAAGTTCCCGTTCTTTCCTGCTGAGCAAGGGGACTATCTGGGCTGATATCTTTTCCGAATTCATTCCCTTCACAGGGCCTCCGGTCTGAATATCCCACCCGATGATGTTTTAAGAATGGATCGGCTACCGAACTCTCAATATCAAGATCACAGTCATGGAAATGTCTTCCTCTAAAACCTCCTTGTGATAAAGCAAGGTCTGAGTTCATGCTACAGGTTTCCCCAGACTCGTGCCAGGCAGTGGCCTCCTTTGGAGCAAATGCCTCCCCTTGGGCATACGCCATTTGCCTCAGAAGCCTGCGGGAGTCTGCGTGGTTCTTCTCAAGTTGACCACATTCCCAGTCTTCTCTGGGGAGCTTTCTGGCATTCATACCACTGGCTGGTTCTTCCTCCAAAACCACCTTCTTATAAACTGACTCTTGGCTTTTCAGACTAGTCCCCAAATCTGAAATAAATTGAGGTGGGGAGAGGGGAGGAAAGTCTGACTTAATAACAGTGAGACAGATGTACTTCCAACACACACAAGGCACATGTGAATTCATGTTCAAATATCAGCACTCAACAGGGGGAAAACAGGAGAAGATCCTAAGGACAGGAAGCAGTGTAAGAAGCAGGACAATGATGAAAAACAGGAGAAAAATGTACATATAGAAGGAATGGCTCTCCAAAGGAGAGAGAAGGAGAACAGCAGAGGAAAAGAATCCTCAAGAAAGCAGAGAGGGAGTGGCACCTGGGTGGCTCAGTGGGTTGAGCCGCTGCCTTCGGCTCAGGTCATGATCCCAGGGTCCTGGGATCGAGTCCCGCATCGGGCTCTCTGCTTAGCGGGGAGCCTGCTTCTCCCCTCTGCTTCTGCCTGACTCTCTGCCTACTTGTGTAATCTCTGTCTGTCAGATAAATAAATAAAATCTTTAAAAAAAAAAAAAGAGAGAAAAAGAAAGCAGAGAGGGAAGAGGCATAACGAGAAACACAGGTGGAAGAGCTTCACAGCAGAAATGGGCCGTCTCTTCTCTGCACCCACAGCGGGAGGCAGGAGCTGGTACACAGGACAAGGCTGCTGGAGATGAACCAAAGGCATCTGAGAAAGTGCAATCAAAGACCTCAATCTTCTCGTGACAGAGTCCAGGCCTCTGTGGAGAGATCGCTGGCAGTCTCCAAGATGTCACCCCCCAGTCAATGGCTTGTACCTGCCTGGCTCTCACCTGGACAGGAGGTTTGGGGAGTTCCTTGTGCCCCCATCCACACGGCTTCTCCTGGTTCCCAGTGGAAAGGCACCACGGGTAGAAAGAGTGGACACCCCACCCCTGGGGAAGGACTGGTGGCCTGAGAGGCTTGTGTTGGGGAAAGCGTGCGGTCGCGGTCGTCAGCGCCTGTATCAGAACTCTGGTTCTTCAACGCTCCTGTGAGACACAAGAGTACACTGGAGAGGTGACATGTTGACCCAGCTGGAGATCTTACTTTCCTAATTAAAAACCTGTGGATGTCACAGTTCCCTGAGAAAGACCTACAGCGGCCCAGCAAGCACATGAAAAGACACCTGACGTCCTCAGCCAGGAGGGAAATGCAAATCAAGCTACAGGGAGACACCACTTCACACCCAGGGGGACAGGTATGATGATTTTAAAAAGCAAAAGCAGAAAGAGAGCATGTGGAGAAATCGGAATCCCTGCGCTTGGCCGGCTGGACGGTGCTGTGGAAAACAGCTGGAGGGTCCTCGAGGAGGTAAACAGAGTCACCACCCGACCCAGCAATTCCGCTCCTGGGCGTGGACCCCAGAGAGCTGAACGCAGGGGACTGAGGCGCTACTTGCCCACCCGCGTTCACGGTGGCCAAAAAGCTGGAACAACCCAAGTGTCCATCTATGGACAAGTGGATAAATGAAATATGTTCCATCCCCACACGGGAACATGGTCCAGCCTCAGGGAGGGACCCTGACCCCTGCCACGATATGGAGGGACCCCGAGGACACCGGACTCAGTGAGAGGAGCCAGACCCAGGAGGACCCGTCCCGCAGGTCCCCACTCCCAGGAGGTCCCCAGAGGAGTCCCGTCCACACAGAGAGGAGAGGGCGGGAGCTGGGGCTGGGGCAGGGGTGGGGAGTCTGTGCTTCGTGGGGACAGAGTCTCCGTGTGGGGACATGGAAAGTTCTGGAGCCGGGGCCGGGGCAGGGGGTGGGGAGTCACTGCCTAGTGAGTATGGGGTTTCCCGCCGAGGTGAGGAAAAGGTTCTGGAAAGAGCGCTGACGGTTATACAACATCCTGAGGATAATTACTGCCGCTGACCTGTACACCTGAAAATGGACTACGGAGGCAGATCTTATGTTCTGCGTGTTTTACCACAAAGACATTTTTTAATGATGACTCTGTAGCCAAGAGGACTCAGGGACGTTATCTCTGCCTAAGGGGCCCGGTGCATCTCAGCAGCACGGACGATCCTACACAGGAGAAATGCGGCCATTCGTGTGCGGAAGAGACTGGCGCACCACGAGCCCCACAGGCGCAGGAGCCACGGCTGCGGGGTACACCCCACAAACCCCCCTTCCCAACCCGCTCCCTGCGCAGCGTGGATGCGGAGTGAGCATGCACAGAGCCGCGGGAGAACGCGTGCTGCCGTCTCACCCAGGGCGGCCAGGTGGGCGCAGGTGTCCAGCATCACCTCTCTGTAGAGCCGTCTCTGCGCAGAACCCAGCATCGCCCACTCCTCCCGGGAGAAGTCCACGGCCACATCCTCCCAGGTCAGCGACTCCTAAGACAGCACAGCCGTTCGGCTCAAGAACGGCCCCTTCACCCGGGTGCGCCGCCGCAGCGCAGAGGGAGGCGGCCCACCTGGAGAGGGGCCGCAGCCCAGGGTCAGACTCTGCCGGCGCGGGCAGGACCGGCATCTATGGCCCATGGGTTGTTCTTGTTTTTAAGATTTTCTATTGATGTGTCAGAGAGAGAGACCACAAGCAGGGGGAGTGGCAGGGAGAGGGGAAGCAGCTCCCCGCTGAGCAGGGAGCCCCCACACCGGGCTCCGTCCTTGATCCCACGACCCTGGGATCACCTGAGCTGAAGTCACAGGCTGGACACCCGAGGGCTGAGCCGCCCGGGCACCCCAGTGTTAAATGTTTCTGTTTCTTCCACCCAGAATAAGGAAGTTAGTACCAGGGGCGCCACAAAAGCCGCAAGGCTCAGTGGGGCAGGTGCCCAGCTCTTGACGTCTGCTCAGGTCACAACCCCCAGGTCGTGGGATCAAGGACCGAGCCCCACACTGGACTTCCCCACTCCATGCAGAGTCTGCTGCAGATGGTCCCCTTCTCCCTCTGCTCCTCCCCTGCGTGCACTCTGTTCTCCCAAATAAATAAAACCTTTTTTAAAAATTTCAGGTCAAGTAGGAAAAAACAGGCCTTTTCCAGGCCAGCAGCCACTGCTGTAACCTCCCCAGGGCACCCCCCACATTCCCACTGCCCTCTTCCCAGGCGGCTCTCGGGTTAAGCCTGCACCTGCTGAACTCAGTGCAAGACTTTGAGTCAATCTGCAATTAAATAAAAAGGGAAACGATTTTAATGGCTTCGAACTTCGTGGCTAATATGGATGGGTGTACAATTAAAATGAGTGTGAAATATCACTTCCTAGTTTTTAAATTTATTTATTTATTTATTTAAAAGATTTTTTTTTTTTTTAAAGATTTTATTTACTTATTTGACAGAGATCACAAGCAGGCAGAGAGGCAGAGAGAGAGGAGGAAGCAGGCTCCCGCTGAGCAGAGAGCCCAATGCAGGGCTCGATCCCAGGACCCTGAGATCATGACCTGAGCCGAAGGCAGAGGCTTAACCTACTGAGCCACCCAGGAGCCTCTATGAAATACATTTATCATAAATAAATATTACTTATTTATCTAAAATTATAATAAATTAAAATATATATAATTGTATTATTATAATTCTATAATGAGTCGCCTCAAGCAGGGAAGACTGGGGGAAAAGTCTCTGTGGGACACAGGTTCTTTGCTTTTTGCTGCCTGGTGAGGTTAAAATGTAAGCTCTTTAAATACTAAAAACAAGTCTCCGTGACTCGTGATTTTTATGGCTTATATCTACGGGAGAACAACGTGGAAAGAAAGGCGACCCCAGATGGCGAAGTACCATTGGGGTTTTAAAGACGCAGGTCTGAGCTGCTAAGGGGTTTATGATCCCGCACGGCCTGGACAGACCAGGACCCCCCAGCCTGACCACCAGGTCTGAGCGGCTCCGTTTACTGCACGTGAAGACAAGACAAGAAGGGCCACTGCCCGACCCTGGGGCATCTCCGCTTTGCCGCTGCCGAGGGACAAGCCGCTGGCTGTTGACAGCCCTGACCTCACAGGTCCTGAGGCCAGCACCGGCTCCAGGCTGAAACCTCCGGTGTCCCTAGGGACTGTGTCTGCCTCGAGGGGAGCCAGGCTGGCCTGAAAGCAGGTGTGCCTGCAATGACCAAGACTTCGATGTGGGGGCCAGAGCAGACTGAGGACCTCTGCCCAGGGGCCCCAACCGGACATCACAGACACTGACGGGACATCTGGGTCACTCACAAACGTCCACAGGAAAGGGCTTGTTCTCCGAGGGACCACCTGAGCCCGAGTGGCCGGTCTGCTCTGTATTTCTGATGCAGACACTGATCACCTTCTCATGAATGCGAATGTGACAGGGACCCTGCTTACCGCTCCCCATAGATGTGCTATGGCCCTTGGTGGCCTCCGCTCCCCATCTCTCTCCTGATGCTCGTGCCCTAGAAGGCGGCTTCCCATCAAATGCAGCTGTCCCCAGGCACTAAAAGGCTAGTCCAGCCTTAGAAAGGAAGGGACCCTGACCCCTGCCACGACGCAGGGGGACCCAGAGACTCATGGGCAGTGCTCCCTCGCTTCCCACATAGCAAGGCATGCAAATCTGGTAGGAGAGCTTCCCTTGGACACCCGGGACATCGTCAGGGCCGGAATAAGTCCCTACTCACCTGGGGTCTGGGGGACAGGTACCTAGCCATCCTCTTCTGGGAAAGCAGCTTCCAGGGCCCACAGAGCTACGGGAGGAGAAGAGAATGTGAGGCCCAGGCCCAAGTCTGTCCCCAGCCCCCAAACCCTGGGCCCGGAGATCTCTGCAAGTGTCCCCCCAGCACAGAGCGTGGTCAGTGGAAGCCAGGATGAGACCATGGGCCTTCACGGCTTCTTAACCCAGGCTTGGACAGGGAGACTGAAGGTCTTGGAAGCTTATGAAATGCACCCATTCCATTTCAAAGCAGTCTGTGTCAATGTCCTGGGGCTACTGAAACAGAATACCACACACTGTGAGGCTTAAGACCACAAGTTGGATCAAGGTCTCAGGGCTGTGCCCCCTCCAGCAGCTCCCGAAGAGGGTCCTTCCTGCCTCTTCTGGGTTCTGGGCACGCCAGCTGGCCCTGGGCTTGTGGCCATGTCCCCCCAGTCTCTGCCTCTGTGGTCATGTGGCTTTCTCCCGGTTCTGTGTCTCTCTTCTTATAAGGACACCAAGTCCTTGGATTAGGCTCGCCTGCTCCAATATGACCTCACTTTCACTAACAACATCTGCAAAGATCCTATTTCCAAATAAGCTCACATCCTAAGGCTCCGGGGGACATGAACTCTGCGGAGAACACCATTCAACCTGGTAGGACCACCCAGGCTTGAACCCTGGAAGGCTCAGTTCAGACCATGGGTGCCCCAGCCCTGAGCACGTCTCAGTTTCGTGTCAGCCCTCCCGCGGCCCGGCTGGCTCCCTGGACTCTCTCCCCGACATATATTGCTATATATAAGGCCCAACTAAAGTTGGGTCACTCTGCGCCCTCCTTTTAACCAGGCTGTGGCCTCTGGGCTTCTGAGTTCAGTTCTGCATCACCCAGTTTTAGCAAGAGCCCCTGCCCTGTGTCTGATGCCCCTGGGGCGCTGGCCGGTCGCTCCAAACCCCAGCCAGGCGGTGGGGAGGTCACCCAGCCTGTCTGCAGCACCAGCCCCATCACCTCGGTTTGGCCAGAGCCCTCGCCCCGCTGTGTCCCCTTGGCGAGTGCGCATCCGCTGACCCCTCCTGCTCCCTTGCCACAAACCCCCGCTTGTCCACACTGCGTCAGGGACGGAGCCCAGTTCCACCCGGAGGTCCCTCCCCACTGCCACGGAGCCTGAACAGACTGTTTCCAGCGCGCTGAGTGTCCAGCGCTGGCCCGCAGTGACGACATCCTGAAGCGGTCCCCACTGTGTCCCCACCCAGCACAGGTGAGCGGCCTGCCCACTCTGGGTGACGTCACACACACGTAAAGTTGAAATTCTCATGCAGACTCACAAGGAAGGAATGGGGGCCATTTCCTGGACACTTGGGATGGGCTTGACCAGGATTCCTGGATGAAAACTTCAACCCCCGCCCCCCTCCGCACTAGCAGGAAATCACCCCGGGGCACCCCAGCAGCCCTCCCTGCAGACAAGACCCGTCACACTCCGCAGAGTGGAGTCCGGAGACTCCAAGGAGAGGCGGGACATGGATCGTGTCCTGGTTTTAACACACGTGTGACTCCCCCCACGCTGGCCCTCCAGGAGGCGGAGCCTCGCCTCCCCCGATCCCGGCCCTCCGCGGGGGTAGACTCCGTGACTTGCTTCCAGCAAACACTGTGGATCAAGGAGGACACGGGAACCTCACCACCCGAGAAACCGGTCAGAACCCCGAGCCCCCGAGCCAGGCGATCAAGGCTGGAGGCCCCAGCGACGCGGTGTGGACATCAGGTATCCCCGTCCCCCCAAACCATGACTCCAGCGTAATCATGAGAAAACACGGACGAACTCAGCCCAGGGGACCCTCTACAAACACCCGGGTGTGCTCTTCCAAAGCGTCAAGGTCACGAGAGTTAAGGGAAGTGTGAGAAAGGGCCGCAGACGGGAGGAGCCCAAGGAGACAAGGCGAGGTGACCAAATGTCCTGCGGGCCCTGGATGGGGTCCCCGGGCCATGGGGAAGACGGGGGTGGGACATCTGGGGAAATCGGGGAAAGTCTGTGGCCCAGTTCACAGAGCAGAACAAGCGTTCATCTCTTGGAGGGTTGACTTTCAGTGTGTCGGGCGAGAACACCTAACGTGGGGTTCCTCCTCACGCTTCGAAGCGTGAGGCATCGAAGGTCTGGGACAACCCCGCGCCCCGCAAGCCCGGGGGTCGTTCTCCCCATGGCAGCTGTTCCCTTCGTGTCTCCGTGCCTCGGGGGCGGTCTCCCGAGCTCGTTACTCTGGTCCTTGCGGCGATCTGCGGTCAGTGATCATGACCGCGGACAGCTCGGATGCCGGCCTGCGTTTACTAGCAATAAGGCATTTTTCACTTAGGGCGAACGTGGTATTTCTGGACATCACGTGACTGCATGTGATGGACTCCGGGACCGTGTAAGCGACTTACGTGCACCGGGAAAGCAAACAAGGCACGTGACTCACTCTCTCGTGGGTGGTCCCGAACCAACCGCGCAACGTCCCCAACGCACGTCTGTATGCACGCGTCTGTCGTTCCGGGCTAACCGGCGTCCCCTCCAAATTCATACCTTTAAGTCCCAACCCCAGGACCTCAGAAGGTGACTGTATTTCAAGATACGGCTTTTAAAGAGGTAATTAAGCAAAAATGGACCCGGATCCCATAAAACCGGTGTCCTTATAAGAAGAGAGGACTGGGGGGCGCCTGGGTGGCTCAGTTGGTCAAGCATCTGCCTTCGGCTCAGGTCATGATCCCGGGGCCCTGGGATCATGCCCTGCATCGGGCTCCTGGCTGGGCCGGGAGCCTCCTTCTCTCGCTCCTTCTGCCGCGCCCCCTACTCGTGCTCTCTCTCTCCCTCTCAAAATGAATAAATGAAACCTCTTTAAAAAAAGGAAGAAGAAGAGAGGCCTGGGACACAGACAGACACACACGGAGAAGACCGGATCAGGGCAGGGGAGAAGACGGCTGTCTGACGCCAAGGAGAGACTTCGGAATGAAATCACCCTGTCGACGCCTCGATCTCGGGCGTCCAGCCGGGGCCGGGGAGAGAACCGCGCTCCGCAGCGAGCCCTGCCCCCGCACACCAGAGCATCGTGGTGTTAAACCTCCACGGCAGGCCCGGTCACTAGGCACGTGCTGGCTGCGATCACTGTTGCGAGAGAGGCCGGTGGAGGAAGCTGGTGATGGGCTCGGGGGCCTCTGTCCCGTTTCTGCAACATCCTCTGAGTCACATTAATTCACAACTAAACCTTAAACACAAATAGCTCCCGCTCCCCAGAAAGAACTCGGGAGGGCAGGGCGACTAGGACACAAGAGTCCTCTCACCAACCAAGAAGGCGGGCCGAGAGCCTGCACGACGGGAGCTGTGGGAAGGCCCAGGGGGACCCTGTGTGCCATCTGCTCGCCGCTTCCCTAGACCCCAAGTCCCTTCCTAATAAAGAGCTCACTCGGGAAAGACACTTCTGCCGGGGCGATGCCCAGAGGACTGAGCAGCACACGGAAGGATGCCCAAGGTCGCGACTCATCGGGGAGATACAGACCCGACAGCCCCGGCAGGACGACTGGCACCGGAAAGGCAGGGGCAGGCGCTGGGGAGGACGGGGAGAGGTGGAAGCCCCGGGCACCACCGGTGGGCACGGACAGCGGGGCCGCCGCCGTGGAAGACAGTCTGGCGGTTCCTCGAATGGTCAAACACAGTTAACACGGGACCCGCGATTCCACCCCGGCTCTCGGCCCGAGACACGGAAACACGCGTCCACGGCGGCGTGACTCGCGGCCGCCCAAAGCTCTGTCGGCGGATGAACCGGGCGCCCGGTCCGCACAGCGCATCGCTATTCAGCCTTAAGAACGGCAGCCCCGACGGGGGCTGCGTGGACGACCCGAGCCCACGGCGCGCAGGGAGGGCCAGACACAGAAGGCCCCAGGGGTGTGAGGCCACGCGTGGGACACGCCCAGACCAGGCCCTCCACGGGCGGGAAGTAGACTCGCTTGACTCGCTTTCGCCAGGGGCTGGAGAACTGGGCTGGGAGGTGGCGGCTCACGGGGGCAGGGTTTCTCGGGGGATGACGAAATGTTCCACAATCACACAGACACGGTGATGGCCCAACTCTGGGCATAGACTATGCATCCCTGAACCGCACACCCGAAACGAGCGAACCCTACGGCGCGCGGGTTCGATCCAAATAAAGCTATTACAGAAGCACCTGACACGCCGGACAAAAAGAGAAAAGCCTGTCAACGTTAAATATGCACGACGGCGTCGGTGTGACACACGTGCACCCTGCGGCGAGAGGCCCGAAAGCTGGTGAGGACACACGCAACCGGAACCACGGCGGACTCCGGGAAGGCCAGCAGCTGGTTAAGTTCCCGAGGGGGACAGGATCACGATGTTAACTTCCTGACCAGCCATTTATGAGCTGGAACTGAGACAAACTGGAACCGAAGCTGGAAAACCTAACGGGAGCGGCAGAGAGGAGGAGCCCCGCGCTTCCCGGAGAGCGACTCTGCGCGCGGGTCTCAGCGGGGCAGGGCAGGGGACACCGGCCACACCGCAGGGAGTCTCTGCAGGCCGCAGTGCCCCGCTCCCAGCAGGCGCCTGCCCGGGAGAACACCGCCCGGCCCTGCATCAGGCCCGCCGTGCCATGGGCTCGGGCTGACCCTCCGGTCCCCGGGAAGGTGACCTGCTTTGCAAACAGGAAATCTGAGGCGGTGACTCAGTCGTCCTGGAGTCGAGTGGGCCCTGATGCACCATGATGGACCGTGTCCTTGAAAGAGACAGGGACAAGGCCATGTGGCAACGGACGCAGAGACGAGTGACCACACCTAGCCAAGGGACACCCAGGGCTGACAGGGATCCTCAGAAGCTAGAGGAGGGAGCAGGGCTCCGCGGGCCCCTGACCTCGGACCCCCGGCCTCCAGAATGCGAGAGCGGAGGTTTCCGCTGCGGTGGCCATGCAGGCCGCGGTGCTAAGCTCCAGCCGCCCCAGGACACACAAACACCAGCGGCCAGAGAGGCAGGGCTCCTGGTCTTCGCCTCAGCTTCACGCAGGGGACCGAACCCCCCTACTACCCCGTCCCCCACACCGCGTGGGGTTCCTCTTCGCTCTGGGGACTCTGAGGATCCTGGCAAGGGGCCCGGGTCCCTCAGCCCTTCCCAGCTCTTCCCAGCCCAATCCTCCACCATCCTCCTGCGGTTCCAAGACCCTCCGACCTCGTGGTGCGTGTCAGTGGCCCCTGTGCCCCCTCCTTCACCCAGGCCTGCGGTACTCGAACTCAGCTCAGGATTTTCCCTGTCAGTGCTCGAACCACAGAAACATCCTTTCTCCACTGGGAAGGCCGGATGTGGCCCCACCGGGACTTCCTCACAGGGGCAATGAAATGCAGCCTAGAAAGGGGACAGACTGGAGGGCTTGGTGCGGGGACCCTGGCAGAATGGTCAGCTGCTTCCTCCCCCCTCCCCTGGCTCCTGTGTCTGGACATCAACGGGGCGGACCCTTGATAGGACGAGAATCCCAACCCCGCAGGGTAAGCCAGGATCTCCCCTGCCAGCACCGCGATCACGGAGGCCCTGACCTCACCCATGCCATGCCACGAACTCCCCCAGGGTGACAAGCACACATGTTCCCAGGTATCCCCCCCAGTCCCAGAAGAGATCCCCTAGATTTGGGGATTCCACCCGCCGGAAGACTCCGTGTGCCATCCTGAGCAGCCCTCCTGTGGCCTGGGACGCTGGACACCCTGAGTGCAGTGGGAGTGGGAGGAGGGGACACGGACCCTGGGGGTGGGGCCCCCTGCTTCGTGCGTCTGAGCCTTTGGGAACTATTCTGCTAAGCCGGGAGCAGGGCCGGACTCGGGTTTTCCGACTCGGTCACGCAGAGTCTCTTCCCCTGGGCGCTGTGGACACTGCGGCGGGGCCTGAGCAGCACCCCAGCCCCCGGCTCGGTGCCAGGCGCTCCCCTCCCCTGCACGACAACCACGTCCCCAGACACTGTCCCGGGGGACGGGGACAGAGTGGCCCCGGGGGGGACCCCCGGCTACCCACGACGTCCGGCTGTCCCAGCCCCGCTCCGCCGTCAGGAGCGAACAGGTTCGCGGCGTTTCCCTTCAAGCCCGGCCTGACCTGCTGTCGCTCCTCCCAGCAGCGCGCGCCCCCGGGGTCTCACACGGGGACTCCCCGCAGGGGAAGGTTCTGGGAGCTGCGCGGCCGTGCCCACTCTCCCCGCCGCCTCCCCGGGAACGCCGAGGCCCCGAGCCCGCCGGACCCCCGCCGGGACCCCCGCCGCGACCCCCCGCCGGGACCCCCGCCGCGAACC
>ML111491.1:14283-48604 GCA_003697995.1 Taxidea taxus jeffersonii | reverse complement strand
TAATATACTATAGAAATAAAGAGTATAGGAATAAAATAATACTATAAAATAGATGGCTATATGGTATAGAGACCTGCTCATCCCCAGAATTATTTAAGGAAAGTTAGGGACTTCCAGACTGTTAGGAAGGTCATAGAGAAGAAATCATAATTCTTTGACATAGTAATTTCAGAATTTATTCAAAACTCAAAATCAATGGTTTATTTATTCTAAATAATCCTCTAGTCTGTTACCTAGGAGACTCTAGGTAACAGATAGATACCTAGAGGTATCTTCTCCCACGGCTCTGTCCATAAGATATGTCTAAATATCTCTTCCAAGTCTGATCCAAAAACAACATTCCTAGAAAGCAGGAAGGAAATCTATGTGTTCTGGATCCTTCTTTCACAGCAATCGCCACGATGGCAATTAGAGTAACAACTGTGTGATCATTTTTTTTTTTAAAGATTTGTTTATTCCAGAGAGAGAGAGAGAGATAAAGAGCACACACAAGTGCAGGGGGGTGGGGGGCAGAGGGAGAAGGAGAAAGAAACTCAAGCAGACTCCTTGCTGAGCATGGAGCCCACCAAGGGGCTTGATCTCATCACCCTGAGATCAGGACCTGAGCTGAAATCAAGAGTCCAACATTTAATCAACTGTGCCACCCAGGTGCCCCATGTGTGATCATCTCTGTAATGTCTACTTCTTTCCAGGCTTTCTCACCTAGGCTCCCTCATCTCAATCGCAGGACCCAGAAAATGTATTACAAATAATTTTCTCAATTATTCCCAAGAAATTTGATCTTAGGAAATTGTTGTACCTGGCTATCTAGTTTATATGAGGTTGTTATTTGTATAACTGAAGTCTGTGGGCAGGCAATCAGTCAAGGGAAATGGACATGAACTGGGAAAAGTAAGGTCAAACTAGAATATTGTAAGACTGACCTGGAACTTAACATTGGTCATTCACCATTTCCAAGCCTCAGACTTTGAGGAGGGGATATCCTGAAGGCAGAACTGACCTCATGTGCATGTGGCCTATGTAGCCACTCAGAGTCTCCTGCTTAGAAAGTTCTCATGCTTGGTTTAATGCTCTGCTGCTACCATCTTGAAATTCTTAATGATATTTGAGCCAGTGGTCCCATGTTTTCATTTTACACTGGCCCCTAGAAATTATGTATTCAGTTGTGCTTGCTGGAAAAGTTGGTTCTCCTCATCACGCACCTGGCTCAGGAGCTGGAGAAACAGAAGCAGAATATCCAGCAGCTGGAGAAACAGAAGCAGAATATCCAGCAGAAGACATTGGGGGCCAGCTCTTGTCTCATGTCAACCAGACGAACCAGCAGGTGAATGGAAACATGTGTCATATACTACAGTGCCTCATACCTAGCACTGACCTCCTCAGTGAATAGGAATATGGCCACTCCTTCATTTATATCATCCAAATATCCTTCCCCCAAAAAATGTCTCCAGTGAGCCAACACTAACTCAGAGCTATGCAGGGAAAGGAATTGTTGAAAATGTAATATGAGCTTAGCTAAGTTGGCACACTAAACACTCACCATACAATCAAAATCATTTCAATCAAATCCACTGGGATGCAGTAAAGCAGAATGGAAAGAGCCACGAGACCTGATTTCAAAGCCCAGATCCATCACTCACTGATCAAAATCTTATACAAGTTACCTAAGCTTTGAGGTTCAATTTCCTCACCTACAAAATCAACAGAGTACAGAGCAAAACTAACTTGCAAAATCATTGTGAGAATCTGATAAAATATCATTAATATACTTCTACCATTTTAAATAAATAAATAAATAACCTGAAACTTCCTGCATTCCTAAGTAAAACATGTAAATAAATGAGCAATTTAAGTGAATGACCTCCGATACTTGGTTGAGAGGACTGGGACTCTTTTTTTGCTACTGTTTTAGCCAATAGCAGCACCTTCCCAAATCTCCCTCTGGAAAACCTCAAGCAATAAATGAAAGTAAACATATTCCTTCAGGGGCTTCTTGCTCACTAGCAGTACAAAATTCTGTGGTCTTGTTTTATCTTGAGCAATCCACAGGACCTGTGTCTTCTGTGCTGTCATAGGGCTGTATTTGTTTTAATGTAAAATCGATACTTTGTATGACTTATGAGTGAAATCACTTACCTCTGTCCCTCAAATCCTCAAGCACAGTCAATGTTACAGAAAGATGCAAACTTCCACTTGGCACCTCCACAATGGTGACGATGATGATGATGAAGAGTAGCCAACTCTACTGAATACATACTATGCAGGAATCATCTTAAATAAATTATCTAATTTCATCTTCACAACATCTTCATTTTGTTAAAGGGAAATCAAGAAACTAAGGCTCAGAGCTGTTAGGTAGCTCTTCTAAAATCAAAAGACCAAGCTCACAAGTGGTACAACTGATCACCATCCTGGGATCTCGAGTCTACGTTTATAATCACTATTTGGTATCATCTCCCTGAAAGGACTCAGTGCTCAGTGTGAGAAGTCCAGTAAAGAATCTAACTAAAACGCAATCTATAATATTTATGTGAAGGGAAGCTGATCTACAAATAACTACTTTTAAAACATACATGTGGCAAATTTGAGAGTTTGAAGCTTATTGATTGGTACTCTCCAAAGCATTAGGAAAATGGTGGATGGGCAAGTGAGAAAGAAAAGGGAATCGATGGGGACTGAGATTAAAGAAAGGAGAAAGGGAGAGATGAGAGAAATTCACTACGAATTTAGAATGACCACGTTAAATTCGAAAGGTATGTGTGCCTTTCTTCATTTGCAAAGTACAGGTCTGGCTGACAAGGAACTGCATCAAAATCCAGATATTTTGAGTATGTATTGGTGAAAAAAAGAGACAACTACTCCCATCTACCCAAGGAATGAGAGGTACAGACACTCTGGGTCAGGATATCTGGAGCCTTGATTCTAGCTCCCCATAGAGTCCAAACCAACCAGGCTAACGTGGGACTGCAGAGAACCCACTTGGGCATAATACCCTCAACAAGTAAATGTGCCTCCTCCTAGAAGCCTTTGAAAATCCCAGGGGCCAAAACCAATGACTTCTGACCTATTCTCGTAGCTGGAATCACAGCAGCTTCCTTCAGCGGCATTGAGGTACTAACATCATTTTTCTGGTGCACAGATCCTAGAGCCCCACAAGGCTAGGGCAGTATTTTAAAGGTCAAATAAATGGCTATAATCTTCATAACATCCAGCACACTGCTTTGCTCATAAAAAAGCATGTTCAATAAGTATATATTAATCAGCAGATGATGACACTTTTCGCACAGACAATTGAAGGAGGCAAAAACTACTCCAAACCAAGACTATGCTTAAAAAATTTTCAAATTTAATAAGTGAAAAAGTGGCTAAAAGCTGTTGCATTATGAGAAAACATGTTTTTTAGTGTAAAAGATAGTTTGCTGAGCGTTCCAGGTTTATTTTAATTCAAAAACAGGATTAGACATTTAAAAAAACATGATTTTTTTTTCTTTGCCATTCTGAACATCCCCGGGGGGTAGAAACCATTCTGGTGTCATCTTCCTATCTCTATTCAGTGTGTTTTATCAGTGTGACTCAGACAGAGAATGTCCTTTTAGAGATGGGATTACTTTGGTCTAAAAAGAGAAAATCTGCAAAGCTGTGACGTTTCAGGATGACTTGGGAGGATTTTTTCTTCTTCCTTTTCTTTTCTTAAATTAACAATCAGTGACACTGTGTGTTTTTTTAGGGTACTTTTTCTCATTTGGTTATAGTGAACCCAACAACCCTTCACGACTTCGTTGTTTGTACTGACCCCCTTTGGTCCATCATTATTGATATAGTTGCCAACCATTTTTCTTCCTTCTGGGATATTCAGCAGTGATACTGTATGTAAGACTGAGTCACACAGTGAAAAGTTACATGAATCCATACAATAGGTGCCCTGATAGGCTCCACTGTACTAATATTTTTTCCTAAATAAAAGAACATTCTTGGGGTGCCTGGGTGGCTCAGTGGGTTAAAGCCTCTGCCTTCAGCTCAGGTCATGATCCCAGGGTCCTGGAATCGAGCCCCACATCAGGGTCCCTGCTCGGCGGCAAGCCTGCTTCCCCCTCTCTCTCTGCCTGTCTCTCTACCTGCTTGTGATCTCTGTCTGTCAATTAAATAAATAAAATCTTTTAAAAATAATTAAAAAAAATAAAAGAACATTCTTGCCATGTTGATCAGTGGCAGTCACAGAAGGTGGCTTTGGGTGGCTTCCATCATTTGCAATTTGAATACCCCGCAGAAGCACTTCTGTATGTGCTATTCATTCTATCTTGATTGCTCTTGCTCTGTTTTCCAGTGTTCCAATCTTGCTGTCCTTCACCTCACAGCTGACAAGCCACCAGTCCCAAGAAGCCTTCCCAGATACCTCCTTCACCAGATTTGTGCAGCATGTGGAAGCTGGCATTATTAATACTATAATCCGAGGTGTATGTCTGCTTTGGTTGCCCTGAAGCAGAATTCTGAAGCATTAGCCTAGGTTCCTGGGCCCTTCCCACTTCCCCCTCTTCATATCCCCCTTACACCATCTGCTGTCACCCACATTTGGGCCCCATTCTGACTTTGCCTTCCAGGGAAGGCAAACCACGAGATGTCCCGGGTGCCTCTGACCGCAGTGCATTGTCCCTTTTAACCTCCACATGAATTTATCACCCAGACTAGAGGTTTGAGCAATGAGTAATGCTTCTTCAATTTTTCTTTCTCTGTCTTTCCAGAGTCAGTATTTTCAGTCCCCGGCCCCCAAAACTGATTTTTGCTAAGTGATCAAATGGACTCTGAGGAGAAAATCCACAAATAAGACTTGGATGTCAGGTTAATAAACCTGCAGAAGATTATTTTTAAATTCCATCAAGATGATGCAAGTTTGTTAACTAGAGCCCACTGATAATTACAGTCATTATCAAATATGTTTTTCATAACTGAAATTCCATTGTCATTAAACCACTGCCTGAAATATTAACCCCTGATCCTTTCAGATTAAAAATACTGAATGAAAATATAAGGAGACATTTCAGTTTCTTTCAT
This sequence comes from Taxidea taxus jeffersonii, assembly GCA_003697995.1. Taxonomy (NCBI): domain Eukaryota; kingdom Metazoa; phylum Chordata; class Mammalia; order Carnivora; family Mustelidae; genus Taxidea; species Taxidea taxus. The sequence goes on along the minus strand of ML111491.1, from coordinate 43,555 downwards.
TAAAAATATCAGGTTTTATCATGAACTGTTCTCTTTTATTTTATTTTATTTTATTTTATTTTATTTGACAGAGAGAGACACAGACACAGCGAGAGAGGGAACACAGCAGGGGGAATGGGAGAGGGAGAAGCAGGCTTTCCACTGAGCAGGGAGCCTGATGCAGGGCTGGATCCCAGGACACTGGGATCAAGACCCAAGCCAAAGGCAGATGCTTAACGACTAGGCTGGCCAAGCACCCCATGAACTGTTCTTAATGGTAAGGTTAAACAATGACAAAATTAAATTTTATGGAACACCTATTTAAGAAACCAGATTGCTTTCTACAACAAGACTTATTGGTTTGAATAACATCTTTCTATAATGGCAAAAGTTTAAAAGAAAAAAGCACAATTATATGATGCACCTATCTCTGGGGCCAAGGGCAGATAGAAAGCAGAGGAAAGACAGGGAAAAGGAAAAAATAACCACAAAGGAGCATTAGCTCTAAAATCCTAGCACACAGATCTCCAGTATTTTATCTTGGCTTCATTCTCCACCTTCTGTGGCCCTCAACATAATGCAACCACAGAATTCACTTTTTGGCATGGCTCAAAAGTATTTTTCATCGATATAAATTTCAGTTAACTTTTGAACATTTTTTTTTAACTTAAGAACCTTTGAAAAAATATATCAGTATAATTTATTATGATGTGCATATAAATACAATCTATAAAACATATTTAAACTTTGATTTCAGTGATTCTCTGCAGTCTGCTAGATTTTAAGTTCCTTTTTTTTTTTAAATGATTTTACTTATTTATTTGACAGAGATCACAAGTAGGCAGAGAGGCAGGCAGAGAGAGAGAGAGAAGTAGGCTCCCGCTAAACAGAGAGATATGGGGCTCAATCCCTGGATTCTGAGATCACGACCTGAGCAGAAGGCAGAAGCTTAACCCACACAGCCACCCAGGTGCCCCGATTTTAAGTTCCTTGATAATGGGGACATTTCATGCATCTTTCCACCCCTAAGAAATCATATGGCAAGTAGTCATATTTAAAATCATTGATCTACCCCCTGTCTTATTTTCAGAAACCTTGGTTGCATTCTTAAACTGGTTATTATACAACACAAACATCTTTAGATACTTAGTCATGGATAAACTAAGTAGTTTTAACAGCATCACTAATATTAATGTAATACCCAAAAGTATAACTGAAAATTGTTTTTAAATCCACCCTGAAGAGTAGACTTCTTCTTATTTTCCCCTTTCTGTTAACATCATTAAAAAAAGAAAAAACAAAAAAACAAAACCCTCTTTATTTGGATTCCAATTATGGCCATGAGCTTTCAGACTGATTATGACCATGCTTGATGTCCTCAGTACCTAGGCCACTTGTTCAGCAAAGAGAAGGTATCAATAAATTTTCTTAGTTAAAAATAAAGATGGGCTGTATATTATATTAGGTATATCTTAGTTAAGATAAAAGTAATGATATGTGTTTTCAAATTTATATTTTTTCTGAAACATGCAGAAAATGCTCTCATTTTCATCTTCAGCAAAGACCTATGTGCATTAGCAGCAAAAGGGTGTTTTGCTTGCAGTACAATCAAGAATTGAGGCTCATTGGAAAGTAGATAAAGTATGGTGGGACTAGTTCTATTGGAAATCAATGCCCCTTAAGAAAATAATGTAGTGATGTATAAATCCAGATATTCTGCCAGCCGACTCAAATTCCCTTAAACTTCACACTCAGACAAGCAAAGTCTGATTAAACAGTCTGCAAGAAGCTGTGAATTCTGTCCCCTGGCCCCAAGTTGTAAAGGCATTCATGATACATATTTTCAGATGACCACCTTTGGTGGGAGAAAGAGAGAGAGAAAGAAAATATGTCTTGCTTGGCAGGAAAAATTCCTTGCTGCAAACACTGGAGGTAGAAAATTCTCCCTGTGTAAGAGGCATGGTTACATAACATTCCTGAAAGAAATGAATCATGACTTCCAACGAAAGCTTCATTCTTTCAGAATGCCATAAGTACAAGAAGTTAATTTATGGACACGTTTGAAGTACAGATGCTCAATCTGAGTCCTCTGACAGCCTCGCTATTTTAAAAGCAAGTTAGATCCCTATGGTCTTGAAGATGGAGAGGCAGCAGAGAACCACCTTCCCAGATTGTCTGATCAAGATTCCACACGAGTGGAGACACCACTTTACTGGTTATTGTGTCTAATGAGTAAATTTGCAAACCACCTACTTTGAATGAGTTGTGTGTGTTTGTTTTCTACAAATGAAGGGATCTGGTAAAAGGTTTTCTAATTTAGCCTCATTTTTTTTTTTTTACACATTTTCAGACAAAGCAAGGAAAAACAATCTTTAAAACTGACTAATGGATTCTATTTTTTTTTCTTCTGTTTTTGGCAGGAAGGTTAAGTAAAATAGTGCAGGGGGTTCTTTGTGAGGTTTCTCTGCTTATGGACAATTATTCCACAAAGATACTCCGATCTGCCTTTCATATCTTTAGGTTACTGACATCCATAGGAGCTGTCTAGTGGTTGAGACTGGATTTTATCTTTTCTTAGCATTCGGAGTCTCCACTGGACAATGACTGCAGTCCCAGCCTTACTGAAGCTCATCAAACTGTCTCATTCACAGTGATGACTGAGTTGGATTAAACCCAAGGACTCGGCTGCTGGTATTAACCCATCAGACGTTGCGGGCCCTCAGCCACTTTAATCATTAGGGTAGGATTAATAGGTTTGCTCTGCCACAACCTCCATGCCTAGGAAATCACGCCAGGAGAATGTGGACGCTTCAACGGGCCGAGCTTTAATCACACCAGGCAAAACATGACAGTTTGGAAATTAACTCAGGAGGATAAACTTGGAAAGGAGATTAAAATAGCCTGGGAATTTATCAACAGATTGTACACTATTAGCCAAGCAGATTTCCCAAACTCCTAGTGAGAATCCCTGTGGTTGGTGCCTTCCATGTTCTTTCTTTGGAAATAAACAATGAAGAGTTTACACAGGCACATCAAAAGTCAGGCAGGTAAGTAGCTAATAGGGTTATAGGTAACAACCCCACACATTTCAGGGAGAACAAACACTCCGATCGAGACAGCACTGGCAGGTTCTCCAACAGAATTTAATATACTTTCTGCTCCAAGTCTGCACATGTCCAAATAAATCAGGATGCACTTGAGCTCCACTGGACTCCTCCCCTCCTCTCCTCCCTGGACTCCTCCTCTCCTCTCCCTCCTTCCTGCCTTCCTGGCTGTAATAAGCATGCTTGATTGTCAGGCCCTGCTGTTCTTAGGGCCAAATCAAAAATACAATATTAACTTCTTTCAAAGATGCAGCCACCAAAGCAATAGAAGAATGCAAATAAATCAATTCTGCATGCTTAAGCCCATCTCCCTTTCATGCAAGCCTGGTGATAGAGAGGGCTTCTTTTCTCCTGACTCTGCCTTATCATTTTGAGGTATGAAAAATAGACTGTGTCACAGTAATGAAGCACAGGAAAAGGGAGCTTGTTATAAGCTGATTACAGTTTAGATTGAAGGACTGGTTCTCATTAGCTATTTTAGATTGGACAGCATCCTTGAGCTGTAGTAATTACTGAAAGTAATTTTTGAAAGGGAGGGTGGGGCAGCCAGTGCAAGGAGAGACTCAAACAGTTGCATGGAGATTGGAGGGAGGGGTGGGGGGAGAGACCTCAAGCCTGCCAGGTCGTTATTACCCCAACACTAGGGCAAAATGAAGCAGCTGTGCCTGGCGACTTTCTAGTTAGGCTCTCCAGCAATGAGAGAGCGCTTTGCATGGAGGAATGAATACAGCCTAAGCGGTAAGAGGCCCTATTGAAAGTTCAAGTGGGCAGGGTGACTCCCCGGAGCTATGCCATCAACACACAGAAGCTCAGTTTTCATCCCATAATAAACGTGTTGAAGGCAGGTTTCACTGCTGGTTACAGAAGCAGACTTAAAAAGCAGATGCTAAGTGATGGTCACTTTCTGGCTTCATGAAGTGGATACGAGAGCTTGACCGTTTCCCTGGTCCAAGTAGGATGACATATGCAACTTCACCAGTCCTGAGGGTATGCTGTGGAAAATCTCTGCATGCGTTACTCCAAATACATGTTATTGATCCAGGATTTTCCTCGGTACAAGACAGGATTTTCCGGAGAGAAAATGTGCCATTTGTTTGTTTGCGTTGTATGTTTCTTCACCTGGGGAGACCCAGAATTTGGAGGTTTGATTTCCACCTTTAGACCTTCCCCTAACTAGACCTCTTGCCACCCTAAGTTAACCATTTAACCTCTCACTGTGTCTGGAAAATAAAAGAAGCAAAGTCAATGTTTCCCATCGTCCCTTAAAACTATTGACTTCTAGGATTCCAATTATTAACTAATTTATTGAGAACAAGGTAAAGAGTGCAGAAAGAAGAAAAGAAGTATTTTCTTCTAAATCAGGGAATAAATTCTGTGTAAGATGGAGATGAAACTTTCTTACTCTGGAGCACAAGAGATCCGGCCTGCCCTTCGAAGGGAAAGTAAGGAGTATTTACCGAGACTCTGATATGTGGGAGACTTTTTATGTACCGATTCATCAATAACGCTGCAATGGGCAGGTGGAGACTGAGCTCTAAAAACGTCATTCCTCAAGCCGACGTGACACAGCTCAGAAGCCGAGAGCCACAAAGCGATAGATAAGGCTGCCTACCCGTATGCGCAAACTGGCAAGGACACAGGGTAATCTGGTCACAGGCAACTGCAGGAGGAGCGGATGTCCACTTTCGTGGACTTATATGAGCAGCACCTAAAGGCTTCTCTTCTCTAAACACCTCTTAAACTCTCTGAATGTTGCCTGAATTACCTCCACTAAAGCCCTTCCTTTGGGGTTAACAAATGTACCTACCCTCTCTAGAAAGCCCTGATTAAAATACAATTGTGTTTTAAAAAGGGATAAATTCATTAGGCCATTAGTAAAAATTAACAGCCTTTATAAAATTAACTGCCTGGATGTATCTGATTAGCCAGCTGTCATTCAGCAGAAAGCAGATATTAAGGGGAGTATATGAAGCTGAAGTTTCTCCCTCGGAGAGGAGATCCGGAAAAGTCTGGGACTCCGGCTGCCAAGGGGCAGGTCCCGTTGCATGCTCCTGTTAGGGTTTCTGAGCAGCTAGACAGCAGCGGAGGCAAGAGGGACCTCGGGTTGACTTTTGGGGCTGGAAATGAATAAGTGGGGAATGAAAGATGAAAAACAGAGAAGGATTTCTGTGGTGGGGGAGGAGGGTTGTGGTGGGCGGTCTCACATTCTATCACTCAACTCTTGCTACAGAACGAAAGTAGCTCTCGAGATTCAAGGCCTTTATACACATCATTATTATTAGAGAGTTTAAAAAAAAAAATTAGTCTAGTGACTTTCAAATTAAAGTAACTAAAAACTACCCCCACATCCAAACCCTTGAAATAGAGGAGGTCCACTTCTATTTGTGTTCTGTACTGGATTCCTATGCAATATATTGTTTGAAGAATGGATTCAGATGTTAAGAATGAAAGAAAAAGTGTAAGAGGGAAGGAAAAGAGGGGGAGAGGGAGGGAGAGAGGGAAAGACAAGGGGGAGGAGGAAAAGAGAATGGAAATCAATGATCTAATTCAGCAGTTGGCAAACTTTCTCAGCGAAGAGCCAGACAGTAAATATTTTAGCATTCACAGTCCACTAGTCTCTCTGGCAACTACAGAATTCTGCATAAACAAATGAATATGGCTGTGTTCCAATAAAACTTTATTTGCACATCAGGCAGTGGTTGGACACTGATTCGTGCTGAAGTTCCCTATGGCTTTATAGCTAAAGAAAATGAGGTCAAAAATAGTTAAGAAATTGCCCAAAGCTACACAGGCCTTCTTCTCCAAAGTCAGTGTTTTTATCTCAAGATAGACTTATTTGTGTTTAAAGTATTAGTTACACGTTGAAAGGTGCTCACAGGCCCCTGAAAATGCAGGTCTGAGTTCAGGCTATCATTCCAGAGTAAGGTCAATTTGAAGTTAAACAGTGGAGTTACCGCAAAAGGGCAAGGAGGATTGAGCCCTCGAGGAAACCACCAAGGAAGAGCGAGGAGGGAGGTCTGCCCTGAGACACATTTGGGGAATACCTAGTTTGCCATGCCCTAGAAGAAAGGGGAGCCAGTTTGCACGTGCACACACATAGTCATTCATCTCTCACAGAACATGGGTAGAAAATGAGAATCAACGCTCTTCAAAGCTGCTCAGATTCACGTGGTTGGGAAGTAAAAGCAAGGATTTGGACCAGTTACATTTCATCTTCTGTTGTTGTTCTTGTAAGGAGGGGAGAGGGGGCGCCTGGGTGGCTTAATCTGTTCACAGTCCAATACTTGATGTTGGCTCAAGTCACAATCTCAGTGTCCTGAGATGAAACACCCCGTGGGGTTCTGTGCTCAGTGGGGGTCTGCTTAAGATTCTCTCTCCCCCTTCCTCGGTCCCTCCCCACCTCTTGTAGCCCTTTGTCTAAAAAAAAAAAAAAAATGGTAGAAAAGTCTAAAAACAATTTCGCCTGAGCTTTATTGTCGTATTTCCCTTTGTATATCATTATATTAACCACCTGATATTTACAGGGAAGAACATCTTTTAAATTAAATTTTAATTACCTAAGAGTTGTATATTAGCCCTAACTTTAAAACTTCAAGTGTTTAGCTCCATTCTCGCTTTCTTTTTTACACACATACACACACACACACACACACATAGCATTTTTTTCCACTCTGTGTGACTTTTACTTTCATCCTGTCTTTCTCCTCTCATGCATGAGTATACAGTGTGTCCTATAAAATGATCCTAACCTAGATAAATGCAACAGCCTGCCGACTGGTCTCCCCAAACCTTTGCAGCTCCTTGTTTAAGCTGTAAGCACAATGATCTTATGTAAATGCTTCACTGGTTTCCCTTTTCCATGAGCATAACTTAAACACGGCCTCCAAGCCCTATTGCTTGCTGATGGCTCTCCCTGCACCCCTGGCCTCCTCTTCCCAGTTGTCCTTTCTCTCTGCCCTCTGGTGACACAGGCTTTCAGTACCCCAACTGAGGCTTGTTCCTGTTCTCCCCAAGACTGTTAAACCTTGTCCCTTGTGGTAAAGCTTTTCACATCTACTAGCTTGCCCACCTCCTCTGGCTCATCTAAATCCTATTCATTCTTCAGAACTCAAGACAAAGGAGGTGTCCCAGGGCCGCTCTCCCTGATGCCCCAGGCTAGGCCACTCCTCATTGTGATATATCACATAGCAAGCAATAGTACTGCCAAAATTTTAAATTACATATGCATTAGCATGATTATTTATTTTGGGGCCTCCCATGAGACTGAAAGTTCCAGAAAGGCAAAGACCATGTTTGTTTTTCCTAATCCTGAATTCGGTACAGGGTCTGACATAAAGGAGGCAAACAAAAACCATTTGTTAATTAAATAAATAAAAACCCCTGTGAACTTAACCTCTAAATACTCACCACTGCTGTTAAAAATCTCTTTACCAAATTTTGAGCCAATTATAAAATACATTTTAAAATGCATCCTCCCTTTTTAATATCAGGGTGGTTAGTATATAAAAGGAAATCGAAGTATGATAAGCTTCAGGTAAAATTGCCTTAAAGGCTTCTCTATTATTTTTCATATAGTAACAACAAAAACAAAAAGAAAAAATTTAGCTTCTTGACATATTCCCAAGCTACTACAAAAAATTATATTGCCTGAGAGAGTTAACCTTTTTTTTTTTTTTCTCCTTACATGTCACTAGATGTTTCCTGGGAGAATTTAGCCTCCTATGCACAAAAGCGCTTTTTCATGGTGTACAGTCTCTCGAGATGTACAAGAATGCACAAAGCCAGAGTCCAAGATTGATCAGAGAACCTCCAATGACAGCTTTCTCCACCAACAGCCCCTAGAGCTGTGGGCCCAATCAGCCCCACTCCACCGTTTGCCCTCTAGTTAAGGTAGGTCCTGGAACTATGCCTTAAATATCTGTGCCTGTTGGAACTTTCTACAGAGATCCCTCAATGGAATTATCTTGTTCAGCATTACCCCAACATACAGCTTGAATTTATGAGTTTATGTAGCATGTCTCCATATGATTAATTTTAGTAACTGCCTTTTCTGAACACCTACACCTGAAACTAAAATACTAAAGACAGGGCATCCTCAAGTCACTCCCCAATGAGCAGATGGGCCCCATCGTGCACAACGATGGACTATATGAAGCAACAGATTGTGCATCTTTGCACAAATCCTCAAATTAGAAATTCCATAGCATCATGAATTTCAAGATGAAGTCTGGTCTCCCAAGGAGATTTTGTGCTGACCCGATGCCAGCCTCCAAGCCTCCATCTCTAATGGGACACATTACAAATAAAAAGTGTTTTACAATCTATTTAATTAGCTACTGCTCAGAACCATGCTAGCAATTCAGATGACTGTTACTTGTATTTTACGATTGCATTAACTTGCTCAGAACATGCCCTGGACAATTTCTTAGTGTCTGATTTCACACTAGTTTGATGGGGCTCAAGACAGTGAGCCAAGGGAGGGACCCATTTGTAACAATACATCCTAGGACCACATGACCCCACCACAGTATTTGCAGTGGGCCAGGTGCCTGCATGCCCTTTAGCATCTGCAAAAGATGGATGCATAAGATCTCTACTCTGACCACCTGCTAATCCTACCAATGAACAAGCAGATGGCAGTCTGAGGGCACCTGTCCAGGTGACTCCGTTCTGGCAAAGGAGGAGATGCACCTAGTCCAGCAGAGAATGAGGAACTTGCTGAAAGGGCTAGAAACCTCGGTTTCAGGGAGTGGCCTCTCCTAGTGCATGACTCAGATGTCCTTGTGTAGGTTTCTCAAGCGGAGAGACAACTGGAGGATCTAGAATGCTTGCCAATACATAAAACGTGGCGTTTTTATTCACTGGAATGCTATTCAAAAGTTCAAAGCAATCAATTAAGTTAACATGAGTCAACATGGAAAAATCTTGAAAACAAATTGTTGACTAGAAACACAACTTACAGAACAATATCTATAGCTTGATGCTGTTTGTGTAAAAGATACACATAGGCACACACATAGCAAACATGATATTTTCTACATATGTAAATATGCATGTGTGAACTATGAAAAAATGGTTTTGGTGCATATCAGTTTGAATTCCTTCAGGAAGCCTTTAGGACTATTCTAAGGGAAAAGTGGGTAAATATCTTAGGGAACCTATTTTTTTTCCTAGTAGTTTGAGAGTAAGTCAACTGGCTAAGTTTACCTTTTGTTTGGGACATATATATCCCAATAGATATAAAAACATAACATAAAATATATTTACATATATTTATATAATACCATATAATATGCAGTATGTGTTTATATACCATACATATATATTTTAAGAGCTAAAAGAATATAGACTAAATTCATCAGAGTTACTGATCTGGAGAAAAAGTTCGAACTAACTGTCAAAGAGGTCACCTGTGGGTGCCTGGGTGGCTCATTCAGTTAAGCTTCTGCCTTTAGCTCAAGTCATGATCCCTAGGGCCCTAGAATTGAGGCCCACGTTGGACTGACTCTCTGCTTAGTGGGGAGTCCGCTTCTCCATCTCCCTCTGCCTGCCGCTCCCCCTGCTTATGCTCTCTTTCTTTCTGCAAATAAATAAATAAAATCGTTTTTTTAAAAAAGAGGTTATCTATATAATTCGTGACCAATGAAATAATAAAAACAAACAGAATAAAATAAAATAGAATAGTAATAGTAGCTAATGTAATAATATTAAGAAGAGGAAGAATAGTATTGATTCTTTATTACAAGCCAGGCACTCTTTAATTGTTTTGCATGTTTAAATTCCTTTAATCATCACACAACTCCATGAAATAAACACTATCATCATACCCATTTTGTAGAAGAGGTGATCAAGCCCCAGGGGGTAGGTTTCCTGCCCAAGAGCAGACAAATAGTAAGTGGGAGAGCTACAACTGAGACTCAGGCAGATGCTTCCAGCCCTGAGTGTAACCACTGTGATCTGAGTGGCCCCTGAAACTCATCTGACTCTCCAGATGCCCTGCCAGCTCTCCTGGGAGAGAGACTGTTCCATCATCTGAATGAAAGTTGTTGGAATATATGCATCTTGACTCTACTTCAGATGACAGATCAGAAGTCATTCATAGAATACTGCTCTCAACTTACTCCCCTGCATGTAGGAAATCAGAATCAAAGCAAAACCCCACTAATAAGGCAGAGCAATCCCAGCCTCCTAACATTCAGGGGGACTAGCCTCTCTTTAAATAACTGATCAAGTTTCATGAATTGTTGAATGTTTTCTAGACTTAAATATATATAGATACATATAGAGAGAGATATATATATAGAGAGAGAGAGAGAGAGAGAGTCATATATATATGACTATCACTTTCTTTTTTATTTCAATTCATTTCAAAATTGACTCTGAAGATACTGACCTGCCTTATTTATGTGGGTTTTTTTTTTTTCCTTTCTCAAGGCAAAGGTTGAAATTTGTAAGACTCAGAGGCATAAATTTAATTGGTAACTCAAAAAGCAGTTATCTGATTCAAAGGTGTAAACAACATAGGACTTCTTTTTTCCTCCTTTCTTGGGTAGGTTGTTCAAAGTCACTGAGCTGCCAACTGTGGCAAGCATGCATCTATTTTTCTGATCCTCCCCAAACTCCAAAAAACTTACATAACTGAACTCTTAAAAAACAAAAAACAATTAAATTAAAAAAGAAAGAGAGAGAGAGAGAACAGGACAAAGATCACAGTAAATGAGAGATTGTATTAAAGGTTTGGAAGAACAAATCAGATATAGGAAAAGAACCCATGGCTTGGAAATCAGATATAGGAAAAGAACCCATGCCAGAGTGCTTGCCTGGCTCAGGATGGGAGTCTTCAACCAGAGGCTTACAACAGGGAGGCTGGTTGAAGTCTGCATTGGTTTGGAACTGGGGGACTCTTCTGCTTCCACAATGCCAGCCTCCCCTCCCCCGCCCCAGAGATCCCAGTGATCTAATTATGGAAGAAAGAGAATCTCAGAGGCTCAAGATTCAGGTGCATCAGGCACAGTAAGTGGTGGGGGTGAGGTTGGGTGGAGGATAGTATACACATCCAACCAGAGACAAAAATCAAAATCTCCGCCGGATGGTGGGAAGCTGGCCCCAACCCCCAGTTCAATATCTCCAGGCACAAGTTTCCTCTAGAAAAATGGAAGCGCCCCTGGACAAAGTTCAAGAACTGGCAAGTGTGGGATAGGCTGGCTTCTGGGTGCAAAGCCAGTCTACTGCCCGTTGGCCCACAGGGGTGCGCAAGCTCCACCCAGGCATAGAGATCTCTCTGTAACCCTTTAGCCTTGGCTCTGATATGACCAGAAACCAAGGGTCACCAGACATTTGTGAAAAGCCTCTGATCTTGACACAGGGAGGCCAAATCAAATAAACAAGTGTATGCACAAAACACAGGGCACTATTGAAGAGCCAGAATGGTGCAGAAAGCCAAAGAAAACTGAAAACATACACAAACATCCCCTGAGAGAGAGAAAAGAAAGCACTGCACCCATAAAACACAAAATGCTGAGAAAGGCCAACCTGAGAAGAAGCAAGAGTTCTTGGAAGTTAAAAATAAAATAGCCAAGGGGTGCCTGGGTGGCTCAGTCCGCGAAGCATTGGACTCTTGATTTCGGCTCAGGTCAGGATCTCAGAGTTGTGGGGTAGAGCCCCTGCTCGGGATTCTCTCTCTCTCCCTCTGACCCCAGCCCCACCCCCCACTCACACACATGCTTTCTAACTCACCAAAAAAAAAAAAAATATATATATATATATATATAGCCAAAAGAAAACATTTGATAAAAAAGTTAGAAGAAATTTTGCAAAAATTTTAGTGAAAGACAATAAAATAAAAATAATGAGAAAATTATATCAACCCGAGAAACCTTAAAACTGGTGTTCCAGAAGGAAAGAAATAAAAATGAACGAATTTTGAAGACAAAATTGTCAAAGAATTAATACAAAATTTTCCAGAACAGGAAGACATTGGTCTCCAAACACAATGACTGAAAAAGCCCCACACTAAGGCACAGCTCACGAAATTTTGGGAAGTTTGAACCAAAGGTTAAAAAAAAAAAAAAAAAAAAAAAGGGAGACCACATACCACATACCACATACCAAAAATAAAGAATGAAAAAGTGTTCTCAACAGTAACATGATGATAAAGTGAGTTAGTATTTATATACCACCTACCTAAAATGCTCATTGTATTTGTTAAATATGTAAGTAAATGGAGTGAACTCCTGTAGAAAACGGAAGTGATGTGTGTGTGTGTGTTTAAGATTTTATTTATTTATTTGAGAAAAAGAGAGAGCATGAGAGAAAGCATGACTGGGGCGGGGGTAGGGGGCAGTGGAGAGAAGCATGCCCCCGCTGAGCAGAGAGCCCAATGCGGGGTTCCATCCCAGGACCCTGGGATCATGACCTGAGCCAAAGCAGACACTTAAAAGACTGAGGCTCCCAGGCGCCCAGAAGAAATGTGTTGAAGTGGCTTAAACTTATTTTGATGCACAAATGATAGAGATGTTGAAGAATCTGAAGGTATGTAGCCAGCATGGCCTCTCTCCACATCCCACACTCCTCTGCTTCCCCGACTGTCCCACCATAAGGTGACCATAAGGTCTCAGCCAAACAGGGGCACTATTGAGAGAGCAAGGAAGCTGCTGATAATTTTGTCATGACGACAGGATAAATTAAGACTATCCTGAGCAACTAACATGCTGGTCCATCTTAAATTTGCTTTTTCTAAAATCTTGTTCACCTTTGTCAGTGGAAAGCCCACCCTTTAGTTCCTCGGGCCCTAAAGCTTGGAGTCATCTCTGAACGCCCTCCCTCCCCCCGCCGCCCACTTCTAAGACACCCCACATCCAAACGGTCAGTTAATCCTACAGCACTACCTTCAGAATAGACCCCAAGTCCCACCATTCCTCACCCTAAGTGGCACCTCACGGCTTCTCTCTGCCCAGCCTTCTTCCATATCTTCTCATTCCAGCCACAGAGAGGCTCTTCCCAAATTTAAGTCTCATCTTGGATCTTGCTGTTCCCCCACTCATAGCCATCCAAGGCTCCCACCTCCCAGGGCAAAAGCTGAAGGCCATGCGCCATCTGTGGCCACGCGCACCTGTGTCCTCTCCTCCCGCACGGTCAGCGGCTCACCCCTGCTCGCTCTGCTTCCTTGCGGTTCTTGCTTCTAGAACACATCATAAGCATGCCCATCTAAGGGGGTGTGTGTTGCGTTTTCTCGACCTGAGATCCTCACCCTCAGATATCCTTCTGAGTCACTCCCTTGCCTAACTGCAGTTTGTGTCTATGTTTTGATTCCAACACCACGTTCTTGTATTGAATGTTTTTCCTGGAACGTGATCACATCTTAAAGAGTTCATCTATTTATTTTGCTCGTTGTGTTCCTCCCCCAGCGAAATGTTGGCTCTATGGGGACAGAGAATTTTGACTATTTTGCTCACTGCTGGGTACCTGCAACTAGACTGCACCTTATTAAATATTCATTGAATGAATAAAATAAGAATATAAACAATATTATTTAAAATACGAAGTTAATAGTAGAGGACACAGCCAGAAGAGTTGAAGGTGGTTGCTAATGGTAAGGAGGAGGAGGGGAGGGCAGGGGATGACTGTTTTTATCATAAGCCATCTAGCATTAGCTGACTCTTAAAAACCCTTTGTTAGTTTGCTTTTTTAAAGTAAATTAACCTCGTGAACAAAGGTGGATTAAGTCCCCGCAGCCTAAACTTCTGGTCTTTGTGTAAGCCCTACCAGGGTGTTGTCTTCAATTTCTCACAAGGCCCCCCCCCCCACCCCCCCCCCCCCCCCGCAGTCTCCCTGCCCCTCCCCCCACCTATAGCCACAACAGCACAACAGGATGTGCACCTTCCCCAGGACCTTCCTATTTCCACCAACGACTCTCTCTGGACCCAAACGACAAGTTTCCTGGTGCTGCCATAGCAAACCGTCACAGCCTGAGTGGCTTTAAAAACAGAAATTTATTTTCTTCAGCCCTCAGGGCTGGAAGCCCAAAATGAAAGATTAATCAGGATTGTTTGCTCCTGAGGCTTCACTCCTTGGCTGGTCGGCAGCCATCTTCTTTGGTGTCTTCCCGTGGTCTGATCTCTAGGCCTGGGTCCCCATCTCCTCTTCTTATAGAGACACCACTCATACTGGATGAGGGCCCACCCACTCGGGCCTTAACCTCTTCGAAAGCCCTATCTCCAAATATGGTCACATCTGGAGGTGCTGGGGGTTAGAACTTCAACATATGGAATGCCATCCCCATAACACGTAGCAACCCACCTCCAAGCAATGCCTCCAAGGTTCACACTGACGAGGCATAAAGAAGAGAAAAAGTGGGGCATCAAGATTTCCTAGGGATTTCCTTTTTTTGTTTTTTCTTTAAATCAAAAATGCCCTGAACCTACCTACCAGAGCCCCTTAAGGAGACAGAGAAAGAATTCATTGCTGCAATTTAGGAAATGCTCCTCCAGTGACCTGGAAACACTCTTTTGTTGAGAACTTCTGATCTAAAGGAGAACAAAGGAAATGTTATCTCCGCAAGATTTCTGACAATATGAAAAAAGAATTTGCATTTACCATGATCACTTTCTTGGTGATGAGGCAGGAACTGGGCTACAGAGGAGATAAATCTATAATCAATGAAATGTTTCTGTCTGGATGATGCCTCACTGTGCAGCTTTTATTATTTTTAATTTTTGCAACTAACCGCTGGCCTGATGAACAGCAGGTCTTCAAAATAAAATTTCACAAGGGCCTAGGCATTTCATTTTCTCCCCACCCTTTTGTTAAGGCTGAATCTTTCCCTCAGGCCATTTGGTTAGCTGTAGAACCAGGGAAAGCCGGGGAGGAGGCATCCCCATGTAGAACAGAGAACATGGACAGACCTAGGGGTGGAAAATAATGAAAATCAAACTTGGCCCCCCAAAAATGGCTTTTCAGTATATTGAAAAGAGGATTGAATCCACCACGGACCAAGAAATCCCCTCATCAAATCCAATCTTGATTTTTACCTATGAACTGATGAGTCCCACCTGTCACTCAGGAGCTTTCTCTCCCAGGTTCTCCGTAAGAGCAATTTTGCTGTGGTGTGTCAGTTTGCTGTCAGTCCACCGAGACCAGAGAGGTGGTAAGAATGAGTAAGAGAGCCACTGCAGTGCATTTGATATTGCTATCAGGAGATATTTAAGTCACATTTTAAAAGCCTCAACATTTTCAACAAATTCTAGGTCACTTTACAGCAACAATGCAGAGATAATTATGAAGTCCCAGCACTGACACCTGATAACACTTTTAGTTTTAGACAACTCAAATAGGGTAAAGCTTGATTCAAAAATATAGGTAACTTAGGGGCGCCTGGGTGGCTCAGTGGGTTAAAGCCTCTGCCTTCAGCTCAGGTCATGATCCCAGGGTCCTGGGATCGAGCCCCCCATCCGGCTCTCTGCTCAGCCGGGAGCCTGCTTCCTCCTCTCTCTCTGCCTGCCTCTCTGCCTACTTGTGATCTCTGGCTGTCAAATAAATAAATAAAATATTTTTTAAAAATGCAGCTATCTTGTAAAAAATATATATATAGGTAACTTAAAGAGTCCAGAGCCAGAATACTAATATATCTTTGTAGTCCTTAAGTATCCTGAGAGTGAAGCAGATTTAGAAAGATTCTGGCTGAGCAAATAAGTCACTTCAGAAAAAAAAGTAAAATATTGGTTTTATGTTTTCCATTAGTATTGTACTTCTGAAAATACTCTTTCACCGCTTACTCACATTTTATCATAATATTTTTCTCTTGTTTATTCTGCTGATACTGATTATCTTGATTTATGAACACAGCTAGAGAAGTTGGACAAGCCAAATACCATTCCATATTAAAGACACTAAATGTGTAAAACCACTGGGTGAGGAAAACAGATTTTCTCAACCAAAGCACTGATTATAGTTTTGGTTTCATGAAACAGTAAGAAATATTATGACCTCCCAGTTATCCTCTGTTGATGAGATATAATCAACATTGTTTTAGTTTTGTTTATTTCCAGCAGAGCATTTATAAATGACCACCCTATTTAAAATAAGTTATTATAAAATGAGAAATATTTATAGAGCATTCCACTAGGAGGGAAAGTTATACCCATAACATTAAAGTTTGTTTTCCCTTACACTGCATCGGCCTATCTCAAGCCCAATCTCTTCCTTATGTTTTTCAGATATGGTGTGCACGTCACACATGGGTCTCCACATAATGCTCCCACTAATTCCATTTGTCAATGAAATAGAAAGTAGTCATCCAAAAATACTATTACTTCCCATTCACTACTTTAACTGAATATTCAGGCTCAAATTTAGAAAAGCCTATTTTATTTATATGAGTGCTCTTCTTTGGAAATTTCTTTCCAAGGAAGAGATGTATCTTATTTTTAATTTGAAGACATGTAAAATGATTCAATATTAATCACTAACATTGAAGCGATCACTGTATGTCAAGCACGCTGCATTTGTTGTACCTACAAGAGTTTATTGTAGCCCCCTTTTACAGCTGAGAATATGAATGTAAACATTAAGAATGCTTTGGCTAAAAATATGCGAAAACTTGACTAATCTGGCTGACCAAATATATTTGATTTTTCTTCACAAAAATAGCAGTGAGACTATAATGTAGTCTAGAGCTGGAGCGCTGGCTCGATAGTGTCCTACGGAGCCTGGTATCTTTCCATTGCATCCTCAGCGTGTTGGAATATCACTGCAGACTTGTTTACGTGATGGCAGTCGCAGGACTTGGCATCACGGTTTCTGTTTGTATCAGTCAAGGCTGTTCAGGAAAACAGAAGACTGTAGGTATTTTAAACCGCGAAGGGGTTTCAGTGAAGGGAATTAAGCATTTACGGAGTTGTCGAGAAGACGGTCAGGAAGCATGGAGGTCTGCGTGGTTCACTGCTGGGTGCGAGTTTGCAGCCAGCTGAGGGGTTAGGAAGCTGTAGGAACCCAGGGAGTAACTGATCATGATTGCAAGGCTCAGCATCAAAGCAGGTGATTTGAGTGAAAACAACCAAAAGTCTGTGTTCTGCCAGAGTCCATGTATCTGCTTGCTGCTGTCAAAGGACCAATAAAATGGCTTCTGCTTCTCTTCCCATTTCCAAATCTGCTGTGATTACTGACTCCACACAGCAATTTTGATGTCAGGAATTCTGAGAGGTAGATCCCAGGCCTCCAGGTGCTGCAATGTAGGAAGGGCATGGAAGGAAGAAAGGGTATTGAAGGGCCAACCCAGCCCAAGACTCTGAGGAGCATGAAGGGCAAAGAGAAACCACCAAGACCTCTATCCCCTTTACCAGCAAAGCAAAAGCTTCTGCTTATATTTCACTGTCCAGGACTGGGTCACCTTATACCCTTTGGCTGCAAGGGAAGCCAGGAGAAAATGCATTTAGCTTTTCTCACTCTGTGGTAGAAGCAAGAAAGAACCTCATGAACAGCATTGCAAGATAGACGGTAAATTGATATGATATACATATGATTTTTCAATCAGAAAAGGAAGCAAATTTATATATGTACATATATATATATATAAATGATATAAATGTCAGGAGAGGAGGTCTACTATGGACACAGTAGCATGTGAAGGAAATCCTCGATATCATAAATAATCAGAAAATTGTGAATATAAACTCAGATATGTTGTAATGAGTATATAAACTGGCATAGCTATTTTAGGTGACAATCTCACAGGACTTAGTTAAATTAAGCATAGATTTCCCTTTTGACCCAGAAATTCTGCTCCCAAGTATATATTCCAAGGAAATTATCAAGCAGGTTCACAAGTGAACAGGTATAAATATGGTCTTTACAACTCTATTAATAATAGAGGACACTCAGGGCACATGGGTGGCTCAGTCAGTTAAACCTCTGCCTTCAGTTTAGGTCATGAACCCAAGGTCCTGGGATCAAGCCCCATGTCGGGCTCTCTGCTCATCAAGGTGCCTGCTTCTCCCTCTGCCTCTCACCCCTCAGCTTGTGCACTCTAGCTCTCTCTCTCCCTCTCTCAAATAGATAAATAAAATCTTTTAAAAATAATAATAATAGAGAACACTGGAGGCCTCCAATGTAGTGGAGGGACAAAAGAGCAGACTAGGAAGCAGTTAGCAGTAACATGGATCAGTCCATGAAATACAGCGTAAAGTGAAAAAGCAGTGAGAAATAGAACAAGATCCATAATCCAATGCCACTTGTAAAAATTAAAATAACACAATACATTTGATGATAACACATTAAGATGAGCGTCTATGGTGAGAAAAATAAGAAAGGAAGTGGAGATGATAAATGAATGAGTGAATTAATTAATTAATTAATTAAAGGAAAAGGTCTTGCTTAGACCAAAGATAATAATGTGCCATTAACTGAGGGCAATATGACTGGTTTAACCCTAGGAAAATAAGACTAATGAAAAAGACCAAAAAGTAAATTTATTTAGAAAAATACAGTGTGTATGTGTGTGTGTGTGTGTGTGTGTGTGTGTGTGTGTTATAAATTCTCTCACAGCAATGTGTCACCAAAGGGGTTCTAATGCTGCATAGGTTCTGAAGGCCTATCTGTAAGCAAACCCACCTTGGTTAATAGAACTCTTTTCAAAGATGAGTCCCATTCCCAATGGTTTCCAGTAAACACGGGAAATCAGTTGTAATCCACCATGGAGTAGCTTCAAGGTCTGTTGGAGATAGATTAACACAATGAAAGGTCAATAGACCAGGAGCCAGAAGACACAAACACTCCATGGGCAACATCCTCCTTTTTATTGGAAATAATTAAATGGTTCTTCTCTCTCTCTCTCTCTTTTTAAGTGGTTCTTCTTATGAGGTTACAAGTGGACTATTCAAAACTCTAAGGAGCAGACATCAGTCACAAGGAATTTTTTTACAAAGCTTTTTTTTTTTTAATTTTATTTCTTTTCAGTGTTCCAAAATTCATTGTTTATGCACCACACCCAGTGCTCCATGCAATACGTGCCCTCCATAATGCCCACCACCAGCTTTTTTAATACTTTGAGAGGAGTTCAGGGCACCTGGGTGGCTCAGTCGGTTAAGTGTCTGACTCTTGATTTTAGTTCAGGTTATGATCTCAGGATTGTGAGATCAAGCTCGGCATAGGGTTCTTCACTGCTTAAGATTTTCTCTCTCCCTTTGCCCTCCCCTTTCTAAAAAGAAAAAAAAATTCTGAGGATGTATTTAGAAATAATGAGATATTATCTACATAGGTTTCCCAGCTCTCTGTCTGTGATGATTCTTTTTTTTTGTTTCAAAAGACCAGACAGTGAAGTTCTCCCTTGCCCTCAATTAGCAGGAGAAGAAAGAGAAACTTGTCCAGTTCTGTGGACCAGCCTGTTCACCACTTTCCTGGGGGTCAGTGGAAATGGACTCCCTCTTTTATTCCAAAGGTAATTAGCACTGATGAAATCCAAGAACAATTTTTTTTCTCAGTTTGTATCTTGAAAGGTGGGTGTCCTGTCTTCTCAGAAAGAAATATTCGATGAAACCAGCATGCATAATTTATCATGACATAGGACAAGATAGAAACATTCTGCTGAACATCCCCTGCCTTTATATCCCCTGACTTCTTGATCCTTCCAGGGTATCCCTGGAGAATCAGAGACCAATCCTGGTGACACATTTTCCTGGTTGCAATTTATCAAGCTCATCTCTTTCCCAGAAGATGGAATGATTGCCAAGTGACAAAGAAACAGCAGGAGCAAGATTTCCAAGGATTTCCTAACAAATCCTTAAAACCCAGGCCTTGTTCAGCTTTGGAAAAGCCACTTAACATCCTTAAATGTCCATTCAATCTAAAAAAGACTGAAATATTTCTAAACCCAACAAACCACTGTGGGACTTAACCAAAGCACTTAGGAAGGACAGTCCAGCAGACGACAGTATTTGTGACTCCTGAAGCACTCATTTCTGAGCCACATCCAGCCTTCACTTTCCCAAGTCAAAGTAGTGGTCAGACTAGTGTGGAAAATCTATTTCCTTGGAAAAAGAGGACATAAATCCACCTGCATGCAATGATTATAACATATGTATTTTCCAGCTTCCTTTTGAATAGAGAAACCCACAACTGGTCTCATCTTCATATCACACTGAAGCCACATTATAGGTCAATATCATATATGGAAATGAAGCCACATATGCTTTCTCATCTTCTGTACCTTAAAATTAATCTAAAATTGCACCTCACTCTTATGTTCTTTTATTTATTAAATATTCCTGTCAGTATGACTGAGAAGTTGTATACATACACAGAAATTAAAAGATATGTTGTATTTTGGGACTACTGGGTGGTTCAGTCAGTAAAGCATCTGCCTTCAGCTCAGGTCATGATCTGAGGGTCCTGGGATCGAGTCCCATGTCGGGGGGGGGGTCCCCTGCTCAGCAGGGGGTCTGCTTCTGCCTCATGCTCACTCTCTCTCTCTCTCAAATAAGCAAATAAAATTTTTTTAAAAAGATATGCTGTATTTTATGACCAAAGTAATTGAGAGTAATTTTGACTCTTCATGATATTTGCCCTGTGTACTGCAATCAAAAGCTAACTCTTAGTTAAAAGAAGTTAACTTCACTAGACCTTCAGTAGTTATGAGAGTAGACTCTGAGTCTGATGGCCTGAGTTAGAATAGTCATTCCACACCACACTGTGTACTCTAAGGCAAGTTATTTAATCCCTTGGAGCCTCAGCCCATCATATGAACACAGTGCCTGGCAACTTACAAACACTCAGTAAATAGTAGTTGCTGCCATTACTACTGCTACTATTACTATCATGACTGTCCTTTTGTTACTGCCCGCTAATACCTAGCAATACTGAAATCACTCCAAACATACTCTCGGAATCTCTAATCACATCTCCCCAGAAGTGTGTTGCTTTTCCGTTCCAGTTTGTCATCAGTAGCTCTTTTTCCCAAGTTCGATCAACATGAGAAATTTTAAAATCAAAAGAATTGTTCTCTAAATGCTCTGGCCTGTGCATTGAATTGGAAGACATTGCTGTCACTTCAGAAGGGAATAACAAAGAGTAAGAGACTCCCATGTCCTCATTTTCACTTTGATGTGCCACAAATAAAAAATGAGCTGACGCTCTTAAAATATGAAGACACCATATTGTTGTCACTCTGCATCCTGGCACATCTGATCCCCCTCATGCTGCACGGGCTGTGGAAGGCTTTGAAGTCAGAAAATACCGTTGCCTGATCTCCCAGCACTGATAATTAAGACATAGTGTGGCAAATGAAAAGAGACATGCCACCTAGTATCTACATTCCCTTCCCAAGGGGGAGAGGGAGGGGAAAAGAAGAAGTAGAAGGAGGAAAGCTGGCTTAGAGTTGTGATTCATAAATCAATTGGTTCTGCCTTTCGGTAGGAAAAGACCAGCAACTTCTATATTACAACTCAATCCCATCTTGCCTCCCCAAATCCATTTTTCTTTCTTTTTTCCCTATGGTTGATGATCTTTGAGTTTCTTTTTCTTAAGACCAATTTTTCTTCGAAGAAGGGTGAGGAATGTCATCTCCTAAAAAAAAAAAAAAAAAAAAAAGTCATATCATTTGTCTTCCCATGGGGGAAAATGGATGCATTTTTATGTCATTCTTCTTTGTCATAAGCAATTGCTGTTGTGTCATAAATTTAAAACAGGTTGTGCTTCTGAAGCCCCGTTCAAATCTGTGCAGGGGACATGTGGGATATAAAGGTTTATTAGTATAAATGGATAAATAATGAATGTTGAGTCCCGGGAACCTTGTGTTCCAGCTAGTTGGCTCCAATAACATGTCATAATATATTAAAAAAAAATTCAACTAGGCAATATCTTCACAAAGATAAATTGATATAAACTCTAATTGGAAAGGCATAGAAAGCATATTGCCATGTTCATTTCTTTACAATAAATAATTTGGGTCTACAAATTCAACTGTGATTTATTTGTAAGTATATCATAATCATCAAAATGGGTGACAGATTTTTTTGAAAACTCACTGTTGAATATATTCAGAATTAAAACCTGTTAACTCCGTGGAAGATCTGCCTGAACATTATCTTAAGTGATATTTCCCTGTTGTTCTCCTTCTGGTCTCTGACCTTTCTCTTTCTACTGCAATGTCATTTAAATGGAAAGATTCACCACAAATTGCACAGAGCTACAAAAAAGACTCAGAGTGTTCTTTAAAGTCAAAGGAAAATCTAACTTGACAAATAAAATTAAATCCTGCCTCCCACTTTCCAAAGAAATTTTTTGAGAATGTCAAAGTAACTGTTTTCAAATCTCAGATCATCAGATCATGAAACTATTGATTCATTGTTAAAATCATAAAAAGAAATAAATTTTAAAAATAGTATTAGGTATTCATTGGGTAAGATTAAAAAATGATCTAATCATTTTCCTAATTTCTTTGTGCAAGGTCTAGGATTAGCAAAAGGGAAAGAACTTCTACAACACAAAATGTGAAATCCTTTAGAGTCCCAAGATGCTATTTTGAGCAAGGAGAAGGAAGAATGGGTGGATAGGACCAGAGGGAGAAAGGGGAAGCAATGTAGGAATTAATAAACTCCCAGGGGTCAGCGTGTATGCAGACGTAAGCAGTGAGGTAACATGTGGTCTGACCAGTTTGTGTGTCATGTAATACTTGCTGTGTTTAATCATGAGAGGGAGATGATTGAAGAACCCCAGACCTTCATTCATGTTAGTAAAGGTGGGAATGTCAGAGACATTCCAGGCTCTAGGGACACCTTAACCCGGAGACGTCAGACGTTCATAGTGGGCATGGACCTCCTACAACATGGAGGTTGCTAGAGTGACTTAAAGACCAGGACATGTGTGGAAGCTACATTTATCGTCACTGCTGCCACTGTTTTTCACTAAAGGCTGGTGCAGCCTCTTACAGCTTATCATTTATAAGTACACGTGTGTGTTTATAATCTCCTTAGATCTTCCCAGAAGTCCCAAGGATGGTGTCGTTAATTATCAACCCCATTAGATGTGGTGTGAGGACCTGAGTGTTTAAGGATATGCCAGAGATGACACAAGCCCCAGGGGCAGACCTTGGAATGGATCCCAGTCCTCTGGTGTCCATTCCCATCTTGTCAGACCTACTGCACGCTCTTTGAAAAAACACCACTCATGAGAGAAGCCATGAGAGAAGAAATACTTGGGTGGACAGAAAGAAGCTGGAGAAATTAGGAAGGGGAAATGGTATAACTTCAACAATCTTAGAGCGTTCGGGCTGGGCCAGGCAGTTTTCGGCTTATTATAAACTCTGACGCACTGGTGCTCATAACAACCACATAAGATGGGTGGAACTAATAACTGTATTTTAAATATGTAAAAACTGAGACTCAAACAGATTAAATAATCCACCTCAGGAAAGGATTAAATGAAGTAATAGAAATATTTTTGGTATAGCCCTCAGAAAAGGGTGTTTGAAAGAACATAAGAACACAGTCTACTGCATGGAGAAGATAGTTGGCAGACTTCTCTGACTAAGTAAAAAACACATATTATGGTGCCACACAATAGGCTGGAAGTTGAACACAGTACAATGAGGGATGCTAAAAAGCACCCCTCACCTGTGAGGTTTCCTGCATGGGTTACCCTCTCCCTGTGTTTTTTTTTTTTTCTACACAGACTTTGGCCTTCTGTTGAGCTTGGCACTGTCCGTACCAAAATCAGATGGCCTCCACACACTTTTTCCTTTTTTTTTTAAATTTACTTGATAGACAGAGATCACAAGTAGGCAGAGAGACAGGCAGAGAGAGAGGAGGAAGCAGGCTCCCCGCTGAGCAGAAAGCCTGATGCAGGGCTCGATCCCAGGACCCTGAGATCATGACCTGAGCCGAAGGCAGAGGCTTAACCCACTGAGCCACCCAGGTGCCCCTCACTTTTTCCTTTTAATTCCCAGCTCCTCCTTACTTTTGTCCACATCTAGAACCAGTTTTCCCAGCGCTTGGAAATAATTTTACAGTTCAAACCTTAACCAGATCACTGGCCTCTGATAACACAAAGATGAAGAGACTACAGCCTCTCGCCTCAAGGAGCAGACCCCCTAGAAAATGACAACAGACTTATAAACCAGTTATCACCACTCACACAAGGGCAAAAAATGAAAGTCTGCCCAAAGAGCAGAAGGAGCACATCAGAGGGATGTTACTTTTGTCTCTGGCAGATTTCCCCAAGGAGGTGAACAGAGAACTTGGAAGGGAGAGGAGATAGGTGTGGAGCCGAGTGTCTTGCAGAGTGTGGTGTGTTTAGGGAAACATGCATGGCTTGTTATTGTTCGAAAAAAAGTTTGAGTAGGAGGCATGAAAAAGCAGGAAGACTGAGGGGGAGGGAGGAGGCTGCGCTGGTGTCTGTCCTGAAGGCTGTGTGCACCACGTGAAGCCTCAGAGGAAAAGAGAAATCATTAAGGAGATCAAATCTGTATTTTAGAACATAACTCTGATGGGGCATCTGGGTGGCTCAGTAGGTTGAAGCCTCTGCCTTTGGCTCAGGTCATGATCCCAGGGTCCTGGGATCGAGCCTCTCATTGGGCTCTCTGCTCAGCGGGGAGCCTGCTTCCCCTTCTCTCTCTGCCTGCCTCTCTGCCTACTTGTAATCTCTGTCTGTCAAATAGATAAATAAATTCTTTAAAAGAAAAAGAATATAACTCTCATAAAAGCATAATTTAAAAGTCCGAGGAGGAACACATGAGATGTCGGAGTCTGCTTCCAGGTGAGAAATATCCACAATCTGATCTAAGATAGTGTTAGTAGGGGATAGGGAAAATAGAAGATAGGTTTGCAACTGATACAGGAAAACAAATTAAAAGAAATAAGGGAGAAATGAAGATTCCTGGCATGCAGATTTTGTTAGTGGGGCCACTGAAGCAGATGGCAGACACAGGAGGGAGAGGAGGTTTGGGGATAAAGGGGATGTAACAATAAGACTTTTGGCCAGGCTGTGTTTCCAGTGCCTGTGAGGCATCCAAGGAGAGATAGCTAATGGGTGGTGGAAAATATAAGCACATGATAGGCATTCAAAATAAGTTTCTCTTTATACATTATGCCCCCTGAGATGACAGTTGTTTTGGATGTATTCATCCTACTGAAATACACCAGACTCTGGAGATTCTTTTCCATGTATATCACTGCTCATTCCACCACATCTCTTCTGGATGAAGTTAGCTTCTGAATGAATGCAGCCAATGGCAAGATTTTGGAAGATCGAAGAAAAGAGAAGTTGGATGAAGAGTTTTCTTGCTCACTCCCTGCAGTGTCATTATTATAAGGCTGGTGTCTTTCAACCCAGTGCCACAGTTCCTGGTAGGTGACTCCTTCCCAACCTCATGCCCTCTCTCTCTTCCTGTCTCTGTCTCTCTATCTCTGTCTCTCTCTGTCTCTCTCTATCTCTCTTGTTTCCTCAGACCTAGCTGTGGTAACCTCATTTCTACCCTTTAGGGAACGTGACTTCTTCCCTGGGCCTTCTCTACACCGTGATCACACCATTATAAAAATATCCTTAATTAAACTCTTTTCAAAGACAGCACTTGAAGGCACTACCTTTTTCTTGCCAAACTGAAGATAAACTTGGCTTTAAGGTATCATGCCCTCCTGGTTTCCCTCTGACTTCACTATCCACTCCATCTTACTGTCCTTCATTGGTTTCATCCAACATTTGGGTTCACAATATTTAAATTGTAGAGTGCCCTGGGACTCACTTCTCAGGCTTGTTCTTTTTTCTGCACACCCTCCATGCTGGGATGATCTCATTCAGATGTTAAATACCATCTATGTGGTAACCATCAAATGTGTTTCCAGCCCTAACTTTTCCCATTAAATTCCAAACTCAACAATCCACTTGCAAGTCTAATAGGCAAATCAAACTTAATTTGCCAAATCATATCCTCCCTCTCCCACCCCCCACCAAAACCCCTTCTACCATGGTCATTCTCATCTCCACAATGGCACCACCACTGAGACAATTACTCAAGACCAGATCCTAGGAGTCTCCTTGGACTCCTGTTTGCTGCCTATCCTGCAAACAATCCAATAGCAAGTATCATCAACTCTCCCTTCTTAGGTTATACCCTGAAACCAGCAGTTTCTCATTCCTGTAGCACTAGTGTCCTAGCCGACCCCACCTTTATCCCTCTCCTAAGTACCTAATGATCTCCTGTCTGGCATCTCTGCCTCCCTTCTCACTCCTATGGAGGCCAGAATGGATCTCCTTAATGAGGAAATCAGAGCATCATCACTCATCCACACACTTTCAAAGACTTCCTTTTACAAATCAGATGAAACCCAGAAATTTTCCTGTGACTCCAGAGCTCTCTGTCTTCTGACCTTTGTCTTGCTCTCCAAGAACCTATTCTTGTTCAGCAACTCTGACCATCTTACTACCTAATGCAGTAGCCACTAGACAGGTGCCGACTGAGCGCCTGAAATGGACTAGGGGGATGGAATCTGTTTTATTTAAAGTTCCCTTAACTTAAATTTAAACTTAAACTTAAAAACAGGTACAAATGTGATTATCAGAAAAACACGTAAGTGTGTTTGGATAACATGGATACATGAACCTACTTTATCAATTATGCATTTTCTGAAATTGGAATGCAGATCCATTATTTCCAATAAAAACTTAGCTTCTGAGTTGAGACATGCTTTAAGTAGAAAATACCCACCAGATTTTGAAAAAATTATATGAATAGAGGAATGCAAACTGTTACATTCATAATTTTTCCATTAATTACATGTTTAAATAGAAAATCTATAATTAAAACCAACTTTGTTTCCCCTTTACTTTTTAATTTTATGTTTATTTTTTATCGTGGTTATTAGAACATTTTGAATTATGTATGTGGCTCTCATTGTGTTTCTATAGGCAGCACTGCTCTAAGATATCAAACTCGGCTCTGCCTCCAGGGTCTTTGTATTTGGTATCCCCTCTGTCTAGAGGTGCTCTTCCCAACTCCCAACACTGCATGGCTCATCATCATTCATTTGCAAGTTTTCTTCAGATCTCTGCTCAAATATCAACTGCTCAAATAGCCTTTTTCTGATCACACTAGCTAAAATAGCCTTCATACCATCTCTTGTACCCTGCTTTACTTTGTCTACAGAGTGCTCACACTGCTTCTATCTGCTCATCCTGAGTCCGTACTAGAAGGTAAGCCTGCAGATATTTCTTTCTTCTTTAGTGTTCTAGTCCTAGAACCTAGAAAGAAAGAAAAAAAAAAAAAGTATACGTGGGCACTCGATTTTGATGAAGAATGAATGAATGAATGAATGAATGAAGCCGCTGACACAACTGTGGCATAGCATGAACAATTTCTTTGTGTGTACTCTATAATACTTACCTAAATTCAGCCCTGTAACATCTTCACTGTGCTGGAATTCAAGTGAGCATGAAATATTTATCTCATGAGAATTTAAGACCCCGAGATGCTGATATAAACAGGAAAATTGCTCAGGGCCAGCAACAGAAGACCTCAGGTAATGGCAGAGCAGGTATAAGTGACACAGGCCACTCTCTATATATCTCTTTTACAGATACAGCCAAGAGCCACACTGTACCTATTACCAACGAATCATTCACATTTAAGAATGCTATTTTTCCATTTATTCTCTTTCAAGACAGAGATTTCAAAGGTGTATGAAAGTTTTCAGAAGGGAAAATAATATGTGAAAGATATGAACTTGAAGCCTTCTAAAATGTCTTTTCTTGAGATGCCTTAAAAGTATACTTGAACTGTTTTGCAAACAGCCATGATTCCAAGCACACATTACTGCTTCAGTTTTTAGGAGTCGGGAGCAGGTAATTCTGAGAAGGAAGGAAATTAGAGTAACATAAATATACTCTAGGCTATCTCTGATATAAAAATATATAGAAGGCTTATCATTTGCAGGCTGCACTGTGAATTTTTTAGATTTTCAACATAAGTATCACTTCAGGTACTAAGACAATCCTCTTTCTCCAAATGTGAAGCCATATATATATATATATTTAGCATGGAAGCCAGGAAATTTAAAATTTTCCTCTCAAATAGCATCAATTTGCACATCGTGAACAATAAAGACTGAGCTAACAGTAGTATTCTTATAAATGTCAAAAAACATGCTGTCACTCATAGTTTAGCGATTTCAGTTGAAGGTAAAGTGAATGCATCAATGTAGAGAACTGGAAATAAGATGCATTTTTATCTTGCCTTCCAGAAGGTGCATAACTTTCTGTAATTGCAACATTATCATCATTGATAACTACTAAAGATTTTTTTGAGATTTTATTTTATTTTATTTATTTTTTTTTTTTAAGATTTTATTTATTTATTTGTCAGAGAGAGTGAGCACAGGCAGACAGAGTGGCAGGCAGAGGCAGAGGGAGAAGCAGGCTCCCCGCTGAGCAAGGAGCCCGATGCGGGACTTGATCCCAGGACACTGGGATCATGACCTGAGCCGAAGGCAGCTGCTTAACCAACTGAGCCACCCAGGCGTCCCTGAGATTTTATTTTTAAGTAATCTCTACACCCAGTGTGGAGCTCAAACTTACAACGCCAAGATCAAGAGTTGCACATTCTACCAAGTAAGGCAGCCAGATGCCCCAGTTATTAAAAATTTTAGGCAGACCCAGGAAATGAATCTTCAGTGATAGAAGGGAAAGGGACAGGGTGGGGGATGGGGTAGAAGGTATTTCTCTAGAAGGTCACAAAAGTGAGAATGTGCATTAGGACAGCTTCCAGCCTAGCTGATGGCTGGAGTCTAAAACCATTTCTGAATGCCTATTGCCTTCCTCATTGTGGACATGTGGGTATTAAGCTTATGAGGGGGTGACGGGAGGAGGATCACCTCAACCATCTTTGCTTGTCCCCATTCTGCCAGGCATGGTGCTGCTGGCTTATTTTCCTCATCTGCTTCCTAATCAGCTATGAGTTAACAAAATGGATTAAAGTTGTATGTGACTAAGGAGAAAATATATTTTATGTCAGGTTTGGGGGGATATTTTGTCTGTATATTTCTGAACATTAGAGCCTCATAATTGTGACCTCTGTCTGAAGACCTTAATCACATTCAGCCTCCCTATTATATTAGAGAGAGAAGTGGTGGGTTTGGTGAATTTTAGTGGGGGAGAGGTTAGAATTTTACCATTTATCCTGGTTTTCAGGCCTGTGGAGTTAGGAGAAT
>ML111491.1:0-13883 GCA_003697995.1 Taxidea taxus jeffersonii | reverse complement strand
AAAAAAAAAAAAAAAAGAAAGAAAGAAAATAAGAAAAATATTCAAAAGTGTTTTTTGATCCCTAAGTTTTATTTTTGTGGTTTTTTTCCCATTATTTTCTACCTAGAAATTGCTTTAACACTCATTTTCCAGGATTACCTTGCTCCTGTCCTATGAAATCTTAAACTGGGATGTGCGCCTTATCCAAAAACTGATACTACAGTGGGTAAATGTGACAACACTTTCCACAAGAGAATATGCGTACCTGTTTCCTATGCCAGTGATTCATTTCAATTCTGATATCAAGTGGATTTTGCTTTACGCCTCCAGCTGTCAAATGCATGTGCTGGTCTCCCTCTAAATTTAAAATCTAGTCAGGGAGATGAAGGAGGTTAACACCTCTTTTATTACGATTTGGGAAACAATGAAAATCATTTTGGATATTAAACTATCCTATGAAGCACTTGGGTATATTTCACTCCGTGCTTAGAAAACTGCAGACAATATATTCAAAGAAACAGATGCCAGCCAAATACAGCGAAAGCTGCGATGCCTCCATAGTCACCAGCAGGTTTGCAGATACTCAATTGAATCAGCAAACTACAAATAAGCACAGAGAAAACTAATGGCCTGGAAAAGAATGTTCCATTTGTTTTGTCATGAGCTGCTTGAAATTCTCTACAAGAGCAACTTATCTGAAATCTAAATTCTGGAATAGGGATCAGGCAGATCCTGAAACCAAAGCCAAAGCTTATGTCTGTCTTCCTCTCCTACACTTCAGTCGGAACAGCCAAGACTCAGAGAAAACTCGCATATGCAAAGTAAACGTATCAGTGGTTTGCAGTTTGCATTTCAGAGAGCTTGTCCGCACATAGAGAAAGGCGCAGTTCAAGACTGCTCAAACTTTTATGTGCATGAAAATCATCTGGTATCTTGAGAAAATACAAGTGCTGATTCAGTACGTCTGGGACAGAGCCTGAGAAACTGCATTTCTAACCAGTTCCCAGGTGATGTCTAGGCTGCTGGTCTCAGGGTTACATACATATTAAATAGTGGGAGCTCACCCAGCTAGTAACTCTCTTAGAAATCAGAACACCTGTTGCCATTTTCACTCCCAGCTATTCACTGTGGGTTCTTAGGCAAGTTGTCTGACCTCTCAGTGCCTCTGCTTCTCATCTGTCAAGAAGAGGTACTGAAGTTAAAGAGATCACATTAATACAAAATCTTGAAGAGAATTAAAGATATTCTGTGAACAGGCTGGCTGAGCAAACATGGTCGGGTGAGATCCACCCACTGGAGGAGGGAAGAAAGGAGTCTTAAAGGCTGAGAATCAAAACTAAACAAACAAGGGCACCTGGGAGGCTCAGTGGGTTGGGCCTCTGCCTTCTGCTTGGGTTGTGGTCTCCGGGTCCTGGGATCGAGCCCCGTGTCACGCTCTCTGCTCAGCAGGGAGCCTGCTTCCCCCTTCTCTCTCTCTGTCTCTCTGCCTGCTTGTGATCTCTGTCAAATAAATAAATAAAACCTTAAAAAAAAACACTAAACAAACAAACAAGCGGGTCCTATTGAAAGGTAGATCCCTAGAAAGAATGTATAAGTAAAATACATTTTACTTATAAAAATAAAAATATAATATACACATTATACAATTTTATTTATTATTTATTATATAAAATATATTATATATCAATATAATAAATATAATATAAAGATATAATATAAAAATATATAAATATAATATAAAAATACAATATACATTTTTTTTAAAGCGAAGTACCACAAAAAGAATCAGTGGGAGGAAAGTCAGGCTGAGGACAGGCAAAGAGACGATAATGAGGAAATACTACATACTTCAATATTTGAAGATTGATGACCACAGCGATTTACAAAGGACCGATCCTTGGAGACACCTGGGGGACAAGATGATGCAACGCCTAGAGAAAAAAAGAAAAGATAAGGAAACCTTGGATGGAATACAACAAATGATTTATAGTAGGTAATGAAAGAAACAAATGTAATCACCTCTTTCTCCAAAATGTTGGATGAATTTTTAATGCAACTTTTTCCTCTGCCTTTCGATATTTTTTAAGTACCTGGGACACACACAAGTAACACGCCCCCCAGTGTATTGTATCTCTTGCCTCCAAAATGAAATGAAGCATGTTGTCAAGAATTTCCAAATGTGCTAAAGGTTCACATCGGGGCTCTCTGTATTCGTCCCCTCCAAGAAAAGCAGTTTGCCTTTTTATCCACAAAGCCTCCTTGCGACAGGGAATGCCTCGCAGAAAACTGGGGGACAGAAAGGAGAGAGAAAAAAATAACACTTTTATTTTCTTTGTAAGTCACTAATTAATTGAACTACCGTATCAGCAAAGCTGGAAAATCCTGCCTGTCTAGATAGTCACTTAAACCAGTAGCATTCTTGAACTTCTCCAAGGTTGGAACTACTGATGATTAACTTCTGGGAATACCCAGGGTAACTATTTCAGACCTGTGAACTATCACACCTTCTCAATGTCAGCAGACACCCTCATCAGGCAAATGCCTTCTCAGAAGGCTGTAAGATTACATTTCACTTTTGGAGGTGACCATTCTAGCCACCAAATGGTAATAACTCTCTCCAACCCTGCCCAGGACCCTGACTGACTTTCTTCCAGATAAAGGCACTATCTGCCTAAGACTAACATTACCTGTGTATCAGCAATTTCTGGACCAGAGACTGTATCTGAAATCTAACTGCCAATTTCCACACATCTACAGACAGAAACAAAGGGTCACATTTCAAAAGGTCCCAACCCAGGGAGAGAGCCAGTTAGCAGATTTGCAACACAATCAGTTCTACAACAGGGCAGGGAAGATGTGGTATCACTCACAGATAAAGACAGCAGTCTGGGACCCTCTACATTTACCAAGACTCACGCAAGATTCCTCAGCAGGACTCCCAGGCTTTTATCTCTCTGACAACCAAACCCAAGAGGTTCGCCAAAATAGAATTCCAGTGTAGGGGGAAAGAAGCTAAAGAATTATGCATTAATAACACCTTTACCCACAGGCAGAACATATTTTCATCTGCACACATCACGAACCGGAGATCTTAGGTTATTAAAGGTGAAAGAGGCTAATAGTCTTTGGGATGGCTCTCTTGGGATGCCTATTTGCATAATGAAGCTAATACAGGGCAACCTAACTCAGCAGTTCCTTGGGATCAGGTACTTGTAGTCACTCACACTATTTTAAATTCACTAACTAAATTACTTTGTGGAAGAACTGTTGGTAGCTAATCTGAAAACTATGTCTACAAATAATGCGTGATCATATTTACCAGTGAAGAAGAAGCCTAATTGGTCAGGATGTATGCTTTAGTTAATCTGTCTTTTAGAAAATACCAAATTAATGCATACATAAAGATCACCATTGATAAAGATTTAAACACTGCTGAGGTCATCTGCATAATCTGAACTCAGAATTGAAGGCCCCTGTCCTGCTCTGGATTTCCAAAGCCAGAACCCCTAGGTCTAGAAGCATTTCCTGCCTGGAGCTATCCTGTATCTGGGGAAAGAAAACCAAAACTTTTGGCCATGAACTTATTTTCATATTGAGTCATTGCACAGTCATTTTACTTAAAATTATGGAACCCGAACTGCAAGAAAAAATTTAGCACAAAGGATAAGTAGAAGTCAATTGATAACTAATTTGGTTTTAAAAGAGAGAAATGGGATTTATTTACCACAAAGGAATAATTTAATATTTTGCTGTTAATTCATTGGTTCGCTTTCCCTGGTGTTTTTACTGCAAATGGTCTTACTTTACTGTAAATGGTCACTCATGAGGAATAGAGAGAGCACAGAAGATCTTTAAGGCAGTGAAAATGTTCTGTATGATAGTATAATGATACATGTCATCATACCTCTGTCCAAACCCGTAATATGTACAACACCAAGGGTGAACCTTAGGATCAACTACAGACTTTGGGTGATAATGATGTGTCCATGTAGGTTCCTCGGTAGTAACAAATGTCCCACTCTGGTGGGGGCTGCAGATAATGGGGGAGGCTGTGCATGTGTGGGGGCAGGGGGTATATGGGGAATCTCTGCATTTCCTTCTCAGTTTAGCTGGGAACCTCAAACTGCTGCTAGAGTCTACAAATAAACCTAAACCTTCATTAATAATAATAATAATAATAATCATTAATACTGATTACCTATTTGTTACGTGTCAGGCACTTTGCTAAGTGTTTTTTTTTAAGTTGTTTATTTTGAGAGAGAGAGATTGAGAAGAGGCAAAGGGAAAAGGAGAGAGAATCTTCTTTTTAAATATTTTTTTATTTTTTTTATTAATATATAATGTATTAGTTGTGTCAGGGGTATAGGTCTGTGAATCATCAGTCTCACACACTTCACAGCACTCACCATAGCACATACTCTCCCCAATGTCCATAACCCAGCCACCCTACCCCTCTCCCCTTGCTCCCCAGCAACCCTTAGTTTGTTTCCTGAGATTAAAAGTCTCTTATGGTTTGTTTCCCTTCCCAGTCCTATCTTGTTTCATCTTTCCCTCCCTTCCCCCATGACCCCCCCAACCCTGCCTCTCAAATTCCTTATATAAGAGAGATCATATGATAATTATCTTTCTCTGATCAACTTATTTCGCTCACCATAATACCCTCTAGTTCCATCCACGTCGTTGCAAATGGCAAAATTTAATTTCTTTTGCTGGCTGCATAGTATTCCATTGTATATATATACCACATCTTCTTTATCCATTCAGCTCTTGATGGACATCTATGTCCTTTCCATAGTTTGACTATTGTGGAGATTGCTGCTATAAACATTTGGGTGCACATGCCCTTCTGGATCACTACATTTGTATCTTTAGGGTAAATATCCAGTAGTGTGATTGCTGGGTCATAGTGTAGCTCTATTTTAACTTTTTGAGAAAACTCCATACTATTTTCCAGAGTGGTTGCACTAGTTTGCATTCCCACCAACAGTGGAGGAGGTTCCCCTTGAGAGAGAGAATCGTAAGCAGTCTCTATGCTCAGCATGGAGCCTGCCCAATGAGGGGCTCAATCTTACAACTCTGAGACTATGACCTAACCAAAATAAAAAGTCTGATGCTTACCAACAGAGCCACCCAGACACCTCTCTGCTAAGTGTTTTACATGGATTAATTCACTTATTTCTCACAGCCACTCTGTATCATAGGTGCTAATAATATGCCTATTTTATAGATCATCACAGAAAGGGTAATTAACTTGCCTGTGATCACACAGCTAGTAAGTGGCTAAGCTGGGGATTCACATCCAAACAGTGTTTGATTTTCCTAGTGCATTGCTTTTTCTGTGTGTTGCTATATAAAAATCGGTGTGTGTTTATGTCCACATCAATGTTATCTCTTCTTTAAAAGCAAAAATGTATAGGGTACATACTTAGTGCCACTTAACATGTTAGGAGATAGATATAAGATATCTCCTTCCGCAGGGATTTCTGCATCGCTTTGGATATTCCTTGAAATTCCTACATCACATTTACTAAGTAGATATCCCATCAGTTGTTAACTTAAGATGAAAGTTATTTTAACTCTTTAGATATTAAGTCTAAATTTAGTTTCTTTGTCCTTCACAACTGACCTTCTAATCCAATGCACCTCATCTTTCAACTTGGAATTTTGAGGAACTGGAGAGAGTAAAGTAGCCACAGGATACCATGCTAAGTTTCAGGTGAAGACAATGAAAGTCAGGTTGGTACTACAGGAAGAGAAAAAGCATGTATAAAAATGGGAACGTTTTATGGAGCTGTTCATGAGAAGAGGAAAAGTGTTTAGAAAGGGGGCAAGAAACTTGGAGTAAATGTGTTCCATCTAGTGGTAGAGTTGCTTAGAATCCAAAATGGAGAAACTGGACAGGCAGAGAAGTAGCAGGTTAAAAAATTATAGGTTGTCTCCTTCCTCTTGAGTGGGCTGGACTTTGTGACTCACTTCCAAAGAGTAGAGCATATGCAGAGGGAAAAACAGTGCCTTTACAGTCGAAAAAACCTGGCAAACACCACTTTCACCAAAGGATTAAGCTCAATATCACCCATGATCAATCAGGTGGATAACTTGCGGCCCTGATATGATGTGATGAGAAGGCACTTCACCTCTGTGATATTTTCCCTGAGAACCCACAACCCAGTCTGCTCATGAGAAAAATGTCATGTAAACCCAAATCAGGGAATATACTAGAAAACCCCTGACCAGCACTATTCAAAACTGTCAAGATTGTGAAAAATATGAGAAGATTTTGAAATTGTCACAGATCAAAGGATACTAAGATGTAATGACTAAATGCAGTGTGGAACCATGGATTGGATCCTGGTGCAGAAAAAGGACAAACTGGTGAAACCCAAGGGAAGTCTGCAGTTTAGCTGACTGCAATGAACCAATGTCAATTTCTTAGTTTTGATAAATTCACCATTGTGATGCAAGATGTTCATATTAAAGGCAAATAGGATGGAGACTATCAGGAACTCTCTGTGCTTTCTTTGCAACATTTTGCACTTACTTGTTTTTTGTGATTCATATTTATCCCCAAATGAAAAGGTAATTTAAAAATAATCGTGGGTTATAGCTTCATCTCATTAAAATGGTTTGGGGACATAAGGTTCTTTTTTAGTGGATTTAAAACATTAAGGAAGATATGTAACTTTTTGTGGGATAAGGAAAATACAGACCTAGAGGGGCTGTGTGTTAACAGCACATTGTGTTCAATAAGACTAGTGATTACTGACTATGAAGAGGCTTTATGACAAACAAGGTTAAAAGTCATGGGTAAGGGGCACCTGGGTGGCTCAGTTGGTTAAGCAACTGTCTTCAGCTCAGGTCATGATCCTGGAGTCCCGGGATCGAGTCCCGCATCAGGCTCCCAGCTCCACGGGGAGTCTGCTTCTCCCTCTGACCTTCTCCTCATTCATGCTCTCTCTCACTGTCTCTCTCTCAAATAAATAAATAAAATATTAAAAAAAAAAAGTCATGGGTAAAAGGAAGGGCATATCAGGAGGAACAAAGGGAAAAGCATTTCAGAGTGCAAGCACCTATGTCAGCCATGTTCCTTTTAATCAGCAGATTAGGCCTAGATGAGACGGGAGTTACATAAATACATGCTCAGGGGAATTAAGACAGGAAGAATAAGGCATTGATTAAGGGGCCAACTCTGGGCAACAAGAGCAAGAATAAAAACACAAAAGCCAGTGAACCTGATGTTGGTCATTGATAAGCTCCTCAGACTTCAAGGTGCCCCCCCACCAAAAAAAACTTAGGAGATAGTTTACAAAGTTGTTTCAAGCCTTTTTCCTCCAGATTTGGCATAAAGAAGCTGGATTATTAAAAACTCTTCCTTTTATAACTTTGTCTCCTCCTCTCCTCTTTGACAGCCTGGAGTAAAGCATGAGGCTGGAGATCTCTGGTGGTGGAGATCCCAATTCTGCTCCTAACTAAAGTTTTGATATCATGAAGTTCTCATTATCTCTCTGGATCTCAGTTTCTTCAAGTAAAAAGTTAAGACTTTTTTTGGTAGGGAATTTATTTATTTATTTATTTATTTATTTATTTATAGAGCACAAGCAGGGGGAGAGACAGAGAGAGAATCTCAAGCAGACTCCCTGCTGAGTAGGAAGTCTGATGCAGAGCTCTATCTTGCAACCCTGAGATCATGACCGGAGCTGAGATCAAGAGTCGGACACTTAACTGAGTGAACCACCCAGTACCCCCAAAACGAAGAGGTTTTATGTGACCAAAAGTCTCTTCCCAGTCGTAAACATCATGTAATATGATTTTGTGGACTACTTTTGGCACACAAGCCCCCGAATTTACAATCCTTGTTTATTATATCAATGGCACATCAGTAAGAATCGATGGAGTCAACACTGCTACAACCTAGCCCTGTCACCCTAGTGAGGGTTCCATCATTTTGTTCACATCTGGGGATATACACATCAGGACCATGCTTCTGCATCCAAAAAGCTTTGCTGTGCTGGGTACTTCATTAAAAGAATGTCATAAAGCTTACCTTCATCTTTCCTTGCTTCAATTTGGGATCCATGTCCAATCTAGGCCACTGGTGTAGAGGTAACATGAATTTCCCAGGGAAAATAGAGATACAAATTAACTGAAGTATTAATGATCATTTCATGATCCCTAAACACTAAAATGGGAACATTAAAGGTAAACTCTGTGCCTTAGATGTTCCCTCATAGGGGAAGAAAGCAAAGAAGACGGGTGCAAATAGAATAAGAACAGTATCTAAAATCTGGGAAAAATGAAATTTGCACCAAAAAGAAAAATCACACACACACACACACACAAAACCCAAAAACAAAAATCTGCACCTCATCATATTAGAATTGGAAAGTTGTCAACCATTTTCGGTTTTAAAAAAGGGCAGGAAGTGTCATCTTGGGAAATCAGGGGAAAAATAAAATGACCCACTCACCCCAGTTTGCCCAGAACTTTCTGTATTTAGGGAAATCCCCCAGACCCAGGCAAATGGTGATGTTGGGTCACCCTGGAAAAAAACTATAATTAAATATTACATTGTTTTATTTTAAGATAATTCTTACATTGAAATGGTTGAATTTTTCTCTTGATATTTAGTTAGAGGCCAACTAGTTTTGTTCTATATTTATTTAATGCTGTGTAGAAATTGTGGAAACTTCCAAGAGTACAGAGAATGAGTAGCTATGCATATGCATACACATAAGGACATGCATACACATACACATATACATATGCATATTTCTTATTCTTAAGAAAACGTTTCTTTACCTTACTCATCACCACCTGACATTGCATAGGCCAAAAAGTAACCTAGATTTGTGATCCATCTAATCTTATGACTGGGTCTAGTTTTTAAGCAAAAAAGTACAAAATGCTTTGAAAACTTAAAAGCAGCACATGCTACTACTGATCTGCTCAAACAGAAATACCACCAGAACTGAACTATTTTTGTTGTAATATGAATTGTTTGGCAGGTACAATCTGCTTAGATAAGAGCAATTCATTTTATACATGAAGACAAAAATCTATGTTGAAACACAGATGTGGCTAACTAAGTTCTTAACTAAGAACAACAAACTAGGTGATTACCATTATGTCCATAACATGAAGAGTAAGAAAGGCTAAAATCTACAAGTTCAGATGAATGACATATTATTAACAAATCATGCAAAAGCACATGTCCTTGACTCCTACTTAAGATCATCTTCTACACCAAGCAAAATGACTTTCAAATCAGAAACTGTAGGTGGTAACAAGCAAAGTTATCGGAGATTGGAGTTCAAGATGCTGGAAGATACTTAGAAAAAAATCTCTTTCCTTAAAAT
Organism: Taxidea taxus jeffersonii; assembly: GCA_003697995.1. Taxonomy (NCBI): domain Eukaryota; kingdom Metazoa; phylum Chordata; class Mammalia; order Carnivora; family Mustelidae; genus Taxidea; species Taxidea taxus. The sequence continues at coordinate 4,551 of ML111491.1, read as the reverse complement.
TAATAGTTTTTAGACTGAAATAAGTTATACACCAGACCAGTTGTGAGAAAAAAACAAACAAAACAAACAAAAACACTTAAGTTGCCATAAAAACAAGGTATTCCAGTAGATGATATATGGACAAATACCTCCAATGTTTCAAAACATAGAAATGAAGTTAGAAACTAGAAACTACGTCAAATTCAGCTTATTGTTGACCCTGCCCATATTCTGGAGTAAAGCTGAAATCAGGGAATCAACATAAACAAGTCATGCAAAACGAATTTTCTTAAAAAAAAAAAAAAAATGAAGGGGCACCTGGGTGCCTCAGTGGGTTAAGCCTCTGCCTTCAGCTCAGGTCATGATCTCAGGGTGCTGGGATCCAGCCCCATATTGGGCTCTCTGCTCAGCAGGGAGCCTGCTTCTCCCTCTCTCTCTGCCTGTTTCTCTGCCTACTTGTGATCTCTCTCTGTCAAATAAATAAATATTTTTTTTAATGAAGAAAAAATCTTATCAGGGAAGTCAAGAAAATACCATACAAAGAATCTATTTTAATTTCCGCCAGTTTAAAATGTTTTGTTCATAATTTGTTTCATGAAGTTTTCCTCTATACCCTTAGCAACAGCAACACACACACACACACACACTGGATGAGCAAATAGTATGTTTGCACTAAGTGTTATATCTAAAGTCTGGTGATTAATGGATGAATAACAGATGGTTAGGGTGTGGCAAGACTCTGATTGACATCACTCAGTTTTTTTTTTCTTAATTACTAAAGGTCAAGAGATACCCTTATCAAGTTTGTAGAAGATAGACATCTGGTGATGAAATCAGTTTTCAGAAGGAACTTGACAAAATAGAATTAATGATCGCATTGATTTCAATGAAAGTCCTATTCTGTACCTCCGAGAACAACCGCATCAGTGAAATGCATATCTTGCCTGATATGACCACAAGACTGTTTGTAAAAATGCTTGGGAATTTGGGTTGATTTCAATCTCTTTATGAGCCAACAATGTGGCACGGTTGCCAAAAATAGCTACTGCCTGCTTAGCTTGCACCAGTTAGAAGTATCCTGTCGAGAACAAAGAAGGCAGTGTTCTTGCAGTGACTGTCCTTGGTTTAATCTTGGCCACCACATTTTAGGAGAAAGACTGATTAACCAAGGCTTATCTAGAACAGTGAGACCAGAGCTTTGGAGGGCCCAGAATGTGGGTTACAGCAGTAATTATTGAAGAAAAGAAAGATAACTGGGGACAGAAAACAGTGGAGGCATGATCATTATTTTCAAATATTTGAAATTCCATTTTAAAGGAGGATTGAATTTACTCCACAAAGCTCCAGAAGACAAAAGTCAGATCAATAGGTTGAAAATTTGACTAGGCAAAATTGAGCTCACTGCAAAAAAGAACTTTCTAGTAATTATAGCTTTTTAATAAAAAAATGAAATACCAGTATTGCCAAGGGTATAAAAACATGAATATTTTCATATAATTGAAATGGGGGTGGAAATTGGATCATTCTTTCTGGAAAGGCAATTTGGCAATGTATTTCAAAAGATTTAAGAGCCTATATCATTTAATTCAGAAATTCCACTTATAGACATTTACCTACATAATTAGAAATGTTGAAAAAAGTTTATAGCAAAATTAATTATAGCATTTTTGTAGTAGTGGATATTTTGAGGTAAGCTATAGCCATTAGATAGGTATATTACTACATATATACATATCTGTGTTATATATATTACATATATAAAATGGAATACTAAGCAGTGATTTTAAAAACACAGAAAAATATTTTGTAGAAGTTAAATATCCATAATACATTTTAGTTGAGAAAGAGATCTCAATCTTCTAAATGTAGAAAAAGAAAAAAATTTAAATAAAATACACTAAAATATTAATATTGCTACCTATAAGATAAAGAACAATTTTTCCTTCTGTGTGTTTTCTTATTTTTTCCAAAGTCTAAAATGAAAATATAGACATGTTGCAATCAGAAATAAACAAAAAACAGTGGAGGCACAGAACATGTGTTCTCACATCCCCAATACCTGATTCACAGTAGGAAAGCTACACATTTTTTCTTGAATAAATGAATAAATTAATTAAATGTTATAAATATTTTATAGGGTGAACTCTTTAAAAGAGTTAATAGCTTCCCATTACTGGAAATGTTCAAGCAGAGGCTGGATGACTCTCGGTATATTTGGAGGGCATTCTTACTTTGATTTAGAGCAGGGGTTTCCAAAATGAGACACTTGGGAAACCCAAAATACCTCCCCATTTCATGAAATACAAATTTCCAGTCCCCACCCCAGACTCCTCATCCCAGCATTTGCAGGGGTTGTTAGAATTTGCCTGGGTTTTGCAGAGTAGACTTTGGAGATTGTTTCCACATATCTGGAGACCAAGCTGCTGTGGTCTTACACTGATCGCTAAAGGCTGGATCCTGTAGAGGTTACTCTGGGCCTTTGAACTTGCTGTTCATTGGCCTGAAATAGTCTCCCCTCAACCCCCAGCCCCACCTGCAGAGATCACTCCCTCACTTCCTCCATGACTTCATGACTTCATGCAGATGCTGCCTCCTCAAAGAGCCTCCCACAAATTGCAGCCTTTTCCAAAGTCTCCCATCCAATCTCCCCTAGTCTGTTTTTGTTTTTGTTTTTGTTTGCCTAAGCACTTACCAATTCCAACAATATAATTCATTTATTATGCTTATTATTTATGGTCTATCTTTCCCTACTAGAAAGTAAGCTCCATGAAGAAAAGATTTTTTTTCATCTTTTGTTCATTTAAGTATCTCAGAATCATGCTTGGCACATAATAGGTACTCAATGAATGTTTGTAAAGGAACAGACACAATGAATGGAAGAATGTTTATGGTTCTAGTCAAAGATGCTTGGCTGCTGCTTTGTAACAAGCGATGCTTTTGGGTGAGCCTATTTCAGAGGTTGGCAAACTTTTTCTGGAAAGGGCCAGATGGAAATATTTTCAGCTTTGTGGGTCATATTATCTCTGTTGCATTTACTCAGCTCAGCAATGGTAGTACAAAGGAGGCCAGAGACAATACGTAAATGAATGAGTATGGCTATTTTCCATATTTGGCCCTTTAGCCATAGTTTGCTGACCCGGCTTTATACACATTTCTGGAAACCTCATCAAGTCAGAATTCTACAAAACAACTGCTGATCTAGCTTTGCCAATAGTAGGTACAAAGTCCTTGGCTCTAAAGGACAGGAATTTCGGGGGAGCTGTCTCTTTTTACTAAGACTAGAAGGGGTTCTTTAACTGGACCTTTATGTGAACATCAAAGGTTTTGTTGACAACGGGAAATAGGTAAAGCATTGTAATAATTAAAGAGTACAGTGGATTTTTTATATGAACTTTCAGTTCCTCCTCACTAGTTTTAGAAGTGAGCATCCTGACTAACATTTTATGGTCCTGCCTGCTCTACACAGCCTATATTATTTGCCTCATGTCTTGGGCTTCTTCTTCCTTTAGGAAGTCTGTTACTTTGATGTCACGATGTCTCAAACCAACCTTTGAAAAATGATTTTGCCTCTGTGAGTTTCTACAGATATTTTTAATTTCCTTCAATATGCCCTACTCATTACAGGTACATAAGGCTGCCGCAATCTGTGAAATCATCTCGGGGATTCTATCATTGCCCATAGAAGTCTAGGGGTTCATCATTTCCTACACAGAATAGAAAGATGGGGAGGGGCACATAGCAGGGGACAGAGTTTTTTTGTTTTTTGATTGGGGGGGGTGACAGAGTTTAAACTCCTATAGCATGAAGGGCATCTTTTCACTTTGCCAGATCTTAAGACACTGCCCTCCCCTACAAAAAAAATTTTTAAATAAAAAAATGGGAACACTCCCCCATTTGTCAGAAGCTCCCAAGATATGTAGGCAACACACTCCTTGCAGAGATTAACACAGAACACTACCAATATATTGCATTGCCCAATACCAACATAGCACCCAGATCTTTGGATGAAAACTAAAAAGTTCAGAAAATCTTGAGGATTTCTTTTTTTTTAACAGAACCTTGGTAATCACTTGTTTTAAAAGACTATTTTATATTGTGAAATCTACGTGTAGGTCCCTTAAGACCTCCACTGAAGATGGCCATTCCATTTCTAACAAGCAGGGAAACTATTTTCTGCATTAACTGTTAAACCAAATAACTGGAGGTAATAGCTGGGCCAGGGCAGGGCCTTGGTTCAGCAGTTGCAGGTCATGTTTGTGGCCTGCGGAGAAAAGAGGTCAACCAAATTGAAATATTTAGGTCAGTATTTATTTCAAATATTGCACCCCATTATCAGAACAAATCTACTGACTTTGTCACAGAAAATACAGTTCTTGTTATCATGGCGTCAAAATGAGGAACAGCAGACCTTAGAAAAACACATTTCTTATTTTCTGCAAAATGCCAACATTGTCTATTCAGAATGTCCCCCCAATCTCTCTTAAAGACTTTGATCTAAAGCTTGTAAATGCCACAGACATTTTTCTTGGATGTTATTTTTTAGAACCTATAGGAATTTTTTGTCTTCATTCT
>ML111490.1:25417-80701 GCA_003697995.1 Taxidea taxus jeffersonii | reverse complement strand
AATGGCGGCCTCCCAATCTCCAGCCCAGAGGAGGCGAGAGCTCAGGGCCCCACTCTTCAGTGCGCCTTCAGAGAAAAGTGCTTAATCACTCCCATCTCCCCAGCCTCCAGCCGTGCTTGGAGAAAATCGCGCGCAATCAGTCCCATCTCACTGGCCTCTGGCTGTGCACCGAGGTCACCCAGCCTGTGACCAAGCATCTTTGTCTCTGGCACACAGCCCCACCTGGAGTCTCTGAACCTCGCAGATCCCTGGGCTCTCCCAGGTCGGAGTCTCCCCGGATCTTGTGGGGACCCCATGCACAGAGCACCGGCCTGTGTCACGGATTATGGTTCAAGGTAACCCCGAGTTGAGAGCTCACTCCTCGGCTCTGTCTCCGCAGCCAACTTCCCCGCTCTAATACCTGTGAGCTCTGCGACACTCAGACACCCCCGATCCTTCTGTGACTCCGTGGGACCTGAGGCCACGCTGTCCCCACGAGGTCTTCACCCTGGTTTAGCCTCTGGAACGATGTCTGCCATGGAGCAGACTTTTAAAAGTCCTGATTTGTTCTCCGTTGCTCCGCCGCTTGCCGGGAGCCTGCCCCTCATCCCCGCGGTTTATCTTCCAGTCGCTTTGGATTCACTTCTCGCTGGTCCTACCTTTCAGAAAGTGGTTGATTTTCTGTTTCTAGAATTGTTGCTCTTCTTCTCTTTGATCCCCTTTTGGATTTGTAGGTGTTCAGAATTGTTTGATAAGCTATCTAGCTGATCTCCTGCTGCCTGATGTCGTCTCAGCCTGCTACTTCTCCACCACTTGACTCCCCCCAAAAATGTAACTCTTAATCCACTCACCTATTTTATCCCTCCTCCCATCCCCTTCCCCTCTGGCAACCATCAGTTTGTTTTCTGTATCTATGAGTTTTTATGTTGTTTTCTTTGTTCATTTTTTTTTAATTTTTAGATTTTACATGTAAGTGAAGTCATATGGTATTTGTCTTTCTCAGTATGACTTATTTCACTTAGCATAATAACCTATAGGTCCATCCATGTTGTCACAGATGACAAGATTTTAATTTTTCTTATTGCTGAATAATGTGTGTGTGTCTGTGTGTGGGTATACACACCACATTTGCTTTATCCATTGATAGACATTTAGTTTGCATGTATATCTTGACTACTGTAAAAAATGCCACAGTGAACATGAGGCTGTATATGTATTTTTGAATTAGTGTTTTCATTATCTTTGGATAAATACCTGGAAGTGGAATTGTTGGATCATAAGGTGGTTCCATTTTTGAGATTTTTTGAGGAACCTCCATACTGTTTTCTATAGTGGCTGCACCAGTTTCCACTCCTACCAGTGAATTAAGATTCCCTTTTCTCCACATCCTTGCCAACACTTGCTGTTTCTTATCTTTCTGATAATAGCCATTCTGCCAGGTATTGAAGTGCCATATGGTTTTGAAATGCATTTTCCTGATGGTTAGTGATATTGAACATCTTTTTGTGTGCCTGTTGACCATCTGTATGTCTTCTTTTGGAAAATTGCTATTTAGATTCTCTGCTCATTTTAATGAGATTGTTTGGGTTTGGTTTTTGTTTGGGTTTTGGTTTTTGTTTGATATAAAGTTATATATATATATAAGGTATATATTAAATTTATGGAAAATTTAATATATACATATAAAATTTAGTTCCTTATATGTGTATATTTGGATGTTAACCCCTTATTAGATACATCATTTGGGAATGTCTTCTCCCATTTAGTAGGTTACCATTTTGTTTCATTTGTGGTTTCCTTCACTTTGCAAATGTTTTCTAGTTTGATATATTCCGATTTCTTTATTTTTGCTTTTCTTGTCATTGTTTGAGGAGCCACCTCCAAAAAACTATGTCTAACACCAGTGTCACAGAGCTTAATACCTATGTGTTCTTCTAGGACTTTATGGTCTCAGGACTTCAGTGTTTAATCATTTTGAGTTTATTTTTGCATATGGGTAAGATAGTGATCCATTTCATTCTTTTCCTTGTTAGCTGTCCAGTATTCCTAACACCATTTATTGAAGAGACTGTCTTTTCCCCCATTGTGTATTCTTGCCTCCTTTGTCATAGTTTAATTGATCTTATAAGAATGGGTTTACTTCTGAGAAGTCTATCACATTCCATTAATCCCTGTCTCTGTTTTATTCCAGTACCATTTTGTTTTGATAATTAAAGCTTTGTAGTATAATTAAAGCTTTGAAATCTTGTAATGCCTCCAGCTTTGTTATTCCTTCTCAAGATCACTTTGTCTATTCACTTTCTTCTGTGGTTCCATACAAATTTTCATTTTATTTGTTCTGTGAAAAATGCCATTGGTATTTTGATAGTGATTACATTGAATCTGTTGATGGCTTTGGGTTATTTGGACATTTTAGCAATATTAATTATTCCAATTCATGGGCACAGTATATCTTTCAATTTATTTGTGGCATATGCAATTTCTTTCATCACTGTTTTAGAGCTTTCTGAGTACAGATCTTTCACCTACTTGGTTAAATTTATTCCTAGGTATTTCATTCTTCTTGGTGCAACTATAATTTTTTAAATTTATTTTCCTATTCATTATTAATATAAATAAATGCAACAGATTTCTGTATATTAATTTAGCATCCTGCAACTTTACTGAATTCATATATTACTTCTAATAGTTTCTGGATGAAGTCTTTAGAGTTTTCCATATATATTATCATTTCACCTGAAAATGGTTAAGTTTTACTTCTTCCTTCCCAATTTGGGTACCATTTTTTATTTTTCTTATTTTACTGCTGTGGCTAGGACTTCCAATACTGTGTTAAATAAAAGTGGCAGGAGTGGGCATCTTTGTCTTATTCCTGATCTTAGAGGAAAAGCTTTCACCTTTTCAACATTGAGTCTGGTGTTAGCTGTGGCTTTGTCATATATGACCCATATTATTTTGAGGTACATTTCCTTTATACCCACTTTTTGACATTTTTTTGATAAAAGGGTGTTGAATTTTTCAAATTTTCTGCATCTACTGAGATGATCATATGATTTATCCTTTGTGTTGTTAATGTAGTGTATCATGTCAATTGTTTTGTGACTATTGAACCACCCTTGCATCCCTAAATAAATCCCATTGATCATGATTATAATCCTTCTAATACAGTGCTGAATTCAGTTTTGCTAATATTTTGTTGAAAATCTCTCCATCTGTGTTCATGCATGGATATTGGCCTATAATTTTCTGTGTTTGTAATGTCTGTGGTTTAGGTATCAGGGTAATTTTGGCCTTGTAGAATGAGCTTGGAAGTGTTCCTCCCCCTTCACTTTTTTGAAATAATTTTAGAATGATAGGTATTAAGTCTTTAAATGTTTGGTAGGATTCACTTGTGAAGCCGTCTGGTTCTAGACTTTTGTTTTTTCAAAATTTTTTGGTTACTGATATTAAATTTCATTGCTAGGTATTGCTCTGTTCAGATCTTTTATTTCCTCCTGATTCAGTGTTGGGAGATTGTATATGTCTAGAAATTTATCCATTTCTTCTGGGTTGTCTAGTTTGTTGGCATGTAATCATTCATAGTAGTCTTTTATGATCCTTTGTATTTCTGTGTTACCAGTTATAACTTTTTCATTTATAAGCCCTCTTTCTGTTTTTCTTGATGAGTCTTGTTAAGGTTTGTCAGTTGTGCTTACTTTTTCAAAGAACCAGCTCTTAGTTTCAGTAATATTTTGTGTATTTTTTTAGTCTCTTTCCCATTTATATCTACTTTGATCTTTATTATTTACTTCTTTTTTCTTACTTTGGGCTTTGTTTGTTCCATTTTTTTAGTTCCTTTAGGTGTAAGGTTAGATTATTTGAGCTTTTCCTTCCCAGGGAGGGTAGGACTCAGATATATGAAGAATCTCTGGGATTTTCAAAAGGATATGGTCATGGGAATATATGGTAAAATCAATGTCATTAAAGGCTCTTATTTACTTACTAGTGGTGTCCTGCTGTGATATCAGAGACTTTATAGGAGAGGGTGTTTCCCAGGTGTCAGATAAGGACTTGAGCCAAAGAAAGGTACTAATTACACAAGGGAAAACCAAAATCTCAGTTGGCATAACTACAGAGATAAAATGAGATTTACATTCTCTTTAAGCTATCCCAGTATAGCAACTAGTAGAATTGAAAAGACATTGAAAAAACAAAATTTTAGAGGAGAAACTTGGACTACATTGTAACAACTTTGCTTCAGATATTCAGAATTGACCTTGTAAATTCCAAACTGAAGACTTCTGTGATAGTTAAGTGATTTCTATTAGTGCATGTTCTGTTAGAGGAAGGAAGAACAGCTGTTTTTCATTACAGTAGTTACATAAGTATTTGCAACTATGTTATTCAAGAGTAGAAAGATTGGAAAGCAATTACATTTAAGATTCCAAATTTGGAGAATTGAGATATTGCTAATAGAAGAGGAAATTGAAAATATTTAAAGTTTTTCAGTGTTACCTTGCCTTATGTGAAGATCATTGGAAGTCATTAAAACTTGTTCTTAGACTTTGAGAAATCTAAATACCAAGAGTGTATACATGGCTGTTTAACCAGCAAGAATAAATGGATGAAAATTAACAATGGTTTGAATTTGTGACATTTTATGGAAAAATGAATACCAAACTGTAGAGCTGTCTTTTTGTAGCCCCCTTAGAATGGAAGACTAATTTTGATGTATTATAGCACATTTGCTATGACTGCTAGCAGGGACAGAGAACAACAAAGTTTGCTTGAAAGATAATATTCTTGAATAAGTCACTTTGAGACTTAGTTACTTCATTTACAAACAAAGTTAATAATACCTGGCCATCCCTCCTATAAGGAATGAAAAAGAGGAGTGGATGTTGAATAATATAGCCTGAGAAAAGGTCAACAATGTATCCTGCGTATCACCTTTAAAGTAATGCTTTGTGTATATAACAAACATGTCCCAATTTTTTTAGACAAATATGTCATTAATATTGCTTTCCTAGCATTCATCCCTTTCCCCTGATTTTAGGTTTAACAATAGTAACTATCTTTACACAGTTTATTTATGCAGGAGCCACAGTTTTTGTTTTTGTTTTTTTTTAAGATTTTATTTATTTATTTGACAGGCAGAGATCACAAGTAGGCAGAGAGGCAGGCAGAGAGAGAGGAAGAAACAGGCTCCCCTCTGAGCAGAGAGCCCAATGCGGGTCTCTATCCCAGGACCTGGGATCATGACCTGAGCCAAAGACAGAGGCTTAACCACTGAGTCACCCAGGTGCCCCAAGGAGCCACAGTTTTTCAGTTTTTGAAGATTCATTGTTCATTGTCTGTGCAGTGAATAACAATGAAGAGTTTTACAAGAGTTATCCTTTAGCTTTGTGAATAAATTCTGGCTAACAGGATTAACACTTACTTTTAAATTTTGATTAATCTTGAGCTTTTTCTAAGCAGCTTGTAAGAGTGTGTGAGCTGGATTAGAAAGAACAATATCAAGAGATTAGGAAGGGAAGAATATTGACATAAAATTTTATGTTGGACTTTTATCCATATCAAAACTACTAAAATAAAATCAAACCTATTTGAATAGGAAGATAATAATAACAACAGCAATGGCAACAACATTTTAGAAAAGGCAATATATTGAATATTACATTTGTTTTTTTCTTCCAAGTGTAGCTATGGTTATATTTTTCTGCTTTTCCAATGTCTTAGTTCATACTTGCTATAATTTCCTGAATTTACCAGATATGAGGAGATTATTGGGAGATGCAACCACCAGGAGTCCTACATGTTCCTGCACGTTCTTGCTGGCAAATCCAAAATGCGAGACCCTAACCACTCTTTACTGAGGTCATTTCTCAGGGTTATGTTTGCAGCAAGTAACCATGACAGATGGAGTAATGTCTCTCCCTTGACAAAGAGCAGGGTTCCTTCCTTTTTCTGTAAAAATAGTGAATATCATAAGCTCGGTGTTCCTCTCCTACAATGCAACCCAATAAGACAGGGACAGAGGGGCGCCTGGGTGGCTCAGTGGGTTAAAGCCTCTGCTTTCGGCTCAGGTCATGATCTCAGGGTCCTGGGATCGAGCCCCGCGTGGGGCTCTCTGCTTACCAGGGAGCCTGCTTCCCCTCTCTCTCTCCGCCTGCCTCTCTGCCTACTTGTGATCTCTCTCTCTGTGTCAAATAAATAAACAAAATCTTAAAAAAAAAAAAAAAAAAGGCAGGGACAGAGAAAGCAATTAAGAATGTATCTACAGGAACTGGAACGGAAAACAACTTCCAGCCGACTCATTCGGCCGGGCGCGGCAGATCCCGGGTGTGAGAGACGGGCGCGGAAACCGTGAACTACCTGTCATTTACTCCATCCTTTATAGTGATGCTACAGAACAGAGAGGAATGGATAAAAATATTGGCGAGCAACTCAATAAAGCTTATGAAGCCTTTCGACAGGCATGTATGGATAGAGATTCTGCAGTGAAAGAACTACAGCAAAAGCAGACTGAGAACTATGAGCAGAAAATACGTGAGCAACAGGAACAGCTGTCATTTCAACAAACTATTATTGACAAGCTAAAATCACAGTTATTCCTTGTGAATTCCAGTCAAGGGCTTATGTAGAGAAGACTTTCCAGGATCTAAAAGAAGAATTTCATAGATTAAGCATGCTAGAAAAAGCACAAAAAGACCACTTAAGCAAACTTAATGTACCAGCCACTGCAACTGACACACAGTGCTCTCTCCCTATACAGTGTACAGATAAAACAGATAAACAAGAAGCGCTGTTTAAGCCTCAGGCTAAAGGTGATATAAATAGAGGTGTACCATGCGTCACATCTGTCACACCAAGAGGGCTGGGCCGAGATGAGGAAGATACCTCTTTCGAATCACTTTCTAAATTCAATGTCAAGTTTCCACCTACGGACAATGACTCTACTTTTTTACATAGTACTCCAGAAAGACCCAATATCCTTGGTCCTGTCACATCTAAGGCAGCGTGCCAGGATAAATTTAATATGGAGTTCAGAGACCACCCGGGAAACTTTGTTAAAACAGAAGAAACTTTATTTGAAATTCAGGGAGTTGACCCCATAGCATCAGCTATACAAAACCTTAAGACAACTGACAAAACAAAACCCTCCAATCTTGTAAACATGTGTATCAGGACAACTCTGGATAGAGCTCCGTGTTTGCCACCTGGAAACCATAATGCATTATATGTAAATACATTATCACTTCAGGACCCATCTGATGCACCTTTTGCTTCACTTGATTCCCCAGGAAAAGCTATCCGAGGACCACAGCAGCCCATTTGGAAGCCCATTCCTAATCAAGACTGTGACTTATCATTGGTACTAAGTGGCACAGGCTCAGAACTGCATATACCTCGAGTGTGTGAATTCTGTCAAGCGGTTTTCCCACCGTCCATTACGTCCAGGGGGGATTTCCTCCGGCATCTTAATTCACATTTTAATGGGGAGACTTAAGTTGCAGTTGAAAACAGCTCTGTGTGATGATTCTATGTGATCATCAAGTTCTATGTGATGATCTTGGGTTTGTAATACTATAAATAATTGATTGCAAACTTAATTCAAGGTCATTTATTGAAAAATAGCTGGGTCATAGCTATTTGAGTTTTTCCCTAAACTTGCATTGTACCTTTCTTTTATCATCGTTTAAAAGATCATTCTGTATGAAACTAATTCATTGTATTCATGTTTACAGTGTTTCTTACCTTAATTTATGTTTGTTTCAAATATCTAAGCTTACTGCTTGGACTTCTAGTTCGTTCTGTTGAATTTGGTGATGTCAAATGTTTATAGGGTTTTTCACCTAAAAATTAGATTATTTATGCTATAGGTGATTTTTTAAAATAAACCTATAATACAGAACAGCAGACAACATGAATGTCTAAGTAAATACCAAACCTAAGACATGTGTTGCCAAGTGATAAAATCACTGGTAAAATTATTTAAACACTTTAGATTGTTTTGTTAAATAATATACTTGGTTTAAATTTTACTGTGTGTAGAGCTACATGATGAAATGAGTTAAATATTTAAAAAATTACTTGTGTTGTGATCATTAAGTGTGTTCTTTGTTCCTGAGTGAAAAAAATAAAGGAATTAAAAAAAAAAAAAAAAAAAGAATGTATCTACAACAGCCCAGAACTAAAATTTTAGGGCGCTGAATCCTGCTAAGATAAAAGATGGAAAGTCTATATGGATGTAGAAGTTCCATGCACTGCCCATGAAAAGTGTGCAGCCAGCTGTGCCACCCAGTCTGCAGCCATCCTAGAGAAGCATAAGACCTGGTCAAATGAAGTGCACATCTCTCCTATGACCCAGTAATTTTGCTCAAGTAATTTAACTCATTTTGAAAAAGAATAAATATTAATAGCTTCCTTGATCATCCTTATTCAGTGTATTGTTTGTGATGGCAGGAAACCTAAGATGATTTGAGTGTCTTTTGCTGTAGATGAGTAGGTCAAATGTAAAGGATGCACATCAGGGAGTCCAATGTTACACTTAGAAGCAACAGACTAGCTACACAGCAATATGATCAAATTTTACTAAAGGTAAAAAATAGGAGTTAATGACAACACATATCACTTGCATACATTAGAAATACATACACTCAAAACCTCCATTTTGTAAGAATTCATGTATTTATGAATGTCCAATACATGAGCAATTATTTCTGTGGTGGCTGAAATGAAATATGAAAGAAAAGAATAAAAGGATGAAAGAAAAGAAATAACTATGTTAAAGCAAGAGAAGATTCTTGCTTAATAAGATTCTTAATAAGCCAGAAACTGATGAGTATTAGTATAGCACTCTATGCCCAAGGTTAAAAAATGCTTTTGTATTTATATGTGCTAAGTTACAAATACTAGGAGCTCCAATAGGTAGTGTGGATGGTTCAGGCTTAGTGAGGGTTATCCAGTCCTTCTGGTGAATTCTCTCTCTCCCTCTTTAAAAACATGTTCTTGTGTTAAGAATACTTAATGGGGGATGTATCCACCACACACTTTAAGTGTATAATACATTATTGTTGGCTATAGGTATAATGTTGTATAGTAGATCTCTTCACCTTCATTAACTGAAAGTTTATGCCTGTTGACTAATAACTATCCATTTCACCCTCCCTCTAACCCATAAAACCACCATTCCACATGGTTGGTCCTTGAGGACATTATGCTAAGTGTAATAAGACAGGAACATAAAGACAAATTCTGCATGATGACGCTTGAATGGGGTACCTAAAATAGCCAAATTAATGAAATCAAACACTGAAATGATGGTTATTACCACAGTAAATAAATAAATACACACACACACACAGGTGATTTATTTCCTCCTCTAAGGTCACAAAAGAACCCCTCCTACTCTATGAAGTAGAAAGAGCTAACGTATTTACTGTGGTGAGTAGGAGCAGAATGGAAATGAAGCCAAGGTCTCCTGAATGGAAAAAGGGACTAAATTGTACCAAAATAGCTTTTAAAGAATAACTGGCTTGAAAATTTGTACTTACTAGGAAATTCTCTGTTTTAGGATCGAAAATAAACACATGAAGAAATTTACTTTTATTTAGAGGATATTCATCACCTAGGAACATTTTATTTCAAGAGTGTCAAATATTAGGCAGCTGCTTAAGGCCCCAGTTGGTGGTGGAGGGAGAGGTTGAGGTGAGAGCAGTGTTCGCATTTCTAGTGCATAACTCTTCTATTGTGTTTTGATTTGATTTGGAACCAATTTCAGTTAAGCTCTTTGTGCCTCATCTTCCCCTTTGTGTCTCTTCATCCCTAAATGGGTATAATAGAAACAGTGTCTACCTCGTGGGGTATTAGAAGTAATAGATGAGTTAATATTTAAAAGCACTTTGAATGTGGCCTGGCATATATACCAGGATGTTATATACATCCTAAACAGTAAATTTGAAATGCCCATAGGTTTATGCACTTTCTCTATTCAGTTTTATTTGAAAGGTTTTGAGGTTCATAACAAAGATAGTGGGAAGGGTGCCTGGGTGGCTCAGTCAGTTAAGCATCTGTCTTCATCTCACATCATGATCCCAGGGTCCTGGGATCAAGCCCTGTGTTAGGCTCCTTGCTCAGTGGGGAGTCTGCTTCTCCCTCTGCCCCTCCCCCTGCTTCTTCTCTCTGTCTCTTTATCAAAGAAATTTAAAAAAATCTTTTAAAAAAGGGAAGGAACTACTTTAATGGAATTGGAAGAATTCCATTTTGCTAGGAACACTTATTTTTTAATTTATTTTTTATCAAGTTTTTTTTTAATTTTAACTCCAGTATAGTTAACATTCAGTGCTATATTAATTTTAGGTGTACAACAGAGTGATTCAACAATTCTAAATAATACTAAGTGTTCATCATGATAAGTATACTTTTAATTCCTATCACCTTTTCACCCATCCCCCTACCCACCTCCCTTCATGATAACCATTAGTTTATTCCCTCCAGTTAAGAGCCTGTTTTCTTAGTTTGTCTCTCTCTTTTTTTTTTCCCTTTGCTCATTTGTTTTGTTTCTTACATTCCACACATGAGTAAAATCATATGGCATTTTTCTTTCTCTGACTGTCTTATTTTGCTTAGCATTCTGCTATATAACTGCATCTATGCCCTTGCAAATGCCAGGACTTCATTTTGTTTTGTGGCTGAATAATATCCCATTGTATATTTACCACATCTTTATCCATTCATCTATCCATGCACACTTGGGTTGCTTCCGTAATTTGGCTATTGTCAATAATGCTGCAATAAACATAGGGATGGATATATCCCTTTGAATTAGTGTTTTCTTGTTCTTAGGTAAATATCCAGTAGTGCAATTACTGGATCATAGGGTAGTTCTATTTTTAATTTTTTTAATGGACCTCCATACTGTTTTCCACAGTGGCTGAACAGTTTGTGTTCCTACCAGTAGTGCACAAGGATTCCCCTTTCTCCACATCCTCACCAACCCGTTTTTTTGTGTGTGTTATTGATTTTAGCCTTTCTGACAGGTTTGAGGTGATGCCTCATTGCAGTTTTGATTTGCATTTCCCTGGTGGCAAGTGATGTTGAACATATTTTGATGCATCTGTGGCCATCTGGATATCTTCTCCAGAGAAATGTCTGTTCATGTCTTCTGCCCATTTTTTATTGGATTATTGGATTTTGCGATGTTGAGTTATATCATTTCTTTATATATTTTGAATATTAACTCTTTTTTGGATATGTCATTTGTGAATATCATCTCCCATTCCATAGGTTGCCTTTTAGTTTTGTTGATTGTTTTCTTTGCTGTGCAGAAGCTGCTTATTTTGATGATACCCCAATAGTTTATTTTTGCTTTTATTTCCCTTTCCTCAGGACACATATCTAGAAAGATGTTGCTATAGCTAGTGTCTGAGAAGTTGCTGTCTGTGCTCTTTTCTAGGATTTTTATTGGTTTCAGGTCTCACATTTAGGTCTTTAATCCATTTTGAGTTTATTTTTGTGTATAGTGTAAGAAAGTAGTCCAGTTTCATTCTTTTGCATGTAGCTGTCCAGTTTTCCCAACACAGTTTGTTGAAGAGACTTTTTCCCATTAGATTTTATTTCTTCCTTCATCAAAGATTAATTGCCTATATAATTATTGGTTATTTCTGGGCTTTCTATTTTGTTCTGTTGATCTTTGTGACTGTATGTATGCTGTTTTGATTATTACAGCTTTGTAATATAACTTGAAGCCTGGAATTATACCTTCCATTTTGTTTCTCTATTTCAAGACTGCTTTGGCTAGTCAGGGTCTTTTGTGGTTCATACAAATTTTAAGATTGTTCTAGCTCTGTGAAAAATGCTATTGGTGTTTTGTTAGGGATTTCATTAAATCTATAGTTGAAATTTTAATAATATTTGTTCTCCCAATCCATGAGCATGGACTGTCTTTCCATTTCTTTATGTCATCTTGAATTTCTTTCATCAGTGTTTTATAGTGACAGGGTACAGGTCTGTTACTTCTTTGGTTAAGTTTATTTCTAGGTGTTTTATTGGTTGTGATGCAATTGTAAATGGGATTATTTTCTTAATTTCACTTTCTGCTGCTTCATCATTAGTATATAAGAATGCAGCAGATATCTGTACATTGATTTTGTGTCTTGAGTTCAGTGAAATTTTGTATCATTTCTAGCAATTTTTTGGTGGAGTCTTTAGGGTTTTCTATATAGAGTATCATGTCTTGTGCATATAATAAGAGTTTTACTTATTCCTTAACAGTCTAGATGCCTTTTATTTCTTCATGTTGTCTAATTATTGTAGCTAGGCCTTCAAGTACTGTGTTGACTAGAAGTAGTGACTATGGCCTCTTTATCTTGTTCTTAAGGTTACTTGGGAGAAAGCTCTTGGTTTTTCTCCAATGAGTATAATATTGGCTGTGGGTTTTTCATATCAGGCCTTTATTATGTTTAGGTATATCCCCTTTAGACTTACTTTGTTAAGGGTTTTTATCATGAGTGGATGTTGTACTTTATCAAATACTTTTTCTGCATCTAATGTAGTGACCCTATGGTTTTTATCTTTTCTCTTGCTGATGTGATGTGATTTAATTGAAAAAATAGAACCAGTCATGCATCATGAGAGTAAATCCCACCTGATTGTGGTGAATGATTTTTTTATGTATTTTTGGATTCGGTTTGCTAGTATTTTGTTGAAGATTTTTTTTATCTGTGTTCATCAGAGGTATTGGCCTTTAGTACTCTTTTTTGTGGTATCTTTATTTGGTTGTAGTACCAGGTTGATCCTGGCATCATAGAATGAATTTCAAATTTTTTCCTTCCTCTTCTATTTTTTGGAATAGTTTGAGAATACGTATTAATTCTTCTTTGAATGTTTGGTAGAATTCACCTATGAAGCCATGTGCCCTGGACATTTTTTCGTTGGGAACTTTCTGACTAATGATTCATTCTCCTTCCTGGTGATTGGTCTGTTTAAACTTTGTTTCTTCCTGCTTCAGTTTTGGTAGGTTATATGTTTCTGAAAATGTATCCTGTTCTTCTAGGATTTACAATTTGTTGGCATATAATTTTTCATATTATTTTCTTACAGTTGTTTATATTTCTGTGGTATTGGTTATTATTTCTCCTTTCATTTGTGGTTTTATTTATTTGGGTTCTCTTTTTTTTTAAGAGTCTAGCTAGAGGTTTATCAATTTTGTTGTTTCCTGCATTAAGCCTCAGGGCTTACTGTATGAAATATTCTTTCTTTGAGCTTATTTGCATATTAAAAGCTGAGGGATCACTGGGTGGCTAAGTCAGTTGAGCATCCAGCTCCTGTTTTTGGCTCAGATTATCTTCTCAGAGTTGTGAAACCAAGTCAGTCTCCATGCTCACCTGGGGAGTCTGCTTGGGATTCTCTCACTCTTCTGCCTTACTCCCCCCACAAGAAATAAATAAAATAAATCTTTTTTTAAAAAAAGTTGGAGATAGTGCCCTGACAATGAGAAATACTTTATAAATATGGAATATGCCATTTGTTTATTGAATCTTAATTCTCTTTTGTATGTGAAATTTTTAAAACTTTTAATTTGTTCAAACCTCTTAATCAAAGCTATGAAAATACAATTAAAGTATTTAATGCACTTAAAAATAGAGTTAAAGTATTAACACCAAAAAACATGTTGTTTCATAAAATGCTTTAGTCAATGTGTAGTAGCCTATGGAAACAATGACTTGTTACACTGCATTAGAGTAACGGGAAAGCCATCTAAGAAATGCCCTGATAAAAGATTAGAATGCCCAGTTTTAGTCAGTGTTAATATGAAAAAGATGACACTGGCAAAAGTAAAACTTTGGACTTAGGGAAATGCTTCCAATACGGAAGCTGCTGTGGCTTTGATTTTATTTTCTAGGTCATTGTTTCCCGAACTAGATGCTGAACCCCCAGTGGGACTGTGAAGATATTGTGAGTGTTCTTGGTGATCAGAGCAGAAGAGATCCAACAGTGGTAGATAGCAGTGAGAGACTGCAGGCAATTATATAAATGAATCCGATGCCTTCTCTTCTGGTCCCTCTCTCAGTAGCTCCAAGTCAACATGCTTTCTTTTAGTCTTTTCAGGTCTTCTACCTTCCTGAAAGAGAGATGAGTGCTCTCCCTTTTTTTCCCTTTTCCTTAATAATTACAGCTAATGACTATTGAGTGATTATTTTGTGCCATGAGTTGGTATAGTGTATGTGCATTAGATAGACTATTTCATTTAAACCTCAGCATAATTCTGTGAGATAGGTATTATCATTTTTTTCTCCAGATTATAAATGGAGAAGCTGAGTCTTGGGGAGTTTTAGTGATTTCAAAGTCATTCAGCTAAAAAGAGATGCTGCAGATTTTCAACACAGGCAGCCTGAATGTGGGACCCCCAATCTTTTCTCTCTGTTCTCCTTTTGCTTTCATTATTAAATCATATTGGACGAAATGGCCTAAGGACCATTTCTCTATCATTATGAACTAGGTGGAGGACAAAGAGTAAGCCACCTCAGTGGGGCAACTCAAATAGAATATTCTGGTCTTTTCCAAATGGCAAAAATCTTTCCTACACAGATTAATAAATGCCCTTTAGAATTCTCAAACTCTGATTAAGAATTACTTTCTCTAGGAGAGAAGGAGAAATTTTTAAAATGCAGCAGATATGGGAAGGACATAGAGGTTGATAAAAATTTAGGGACTTTATTAGTTAATTCTCTAGCTGCTCAGACTGCTTCAACACAGTTAAACATTTTGGGCAAGGATGTCATCATTGTGGAAGAATTTTTCAGTCTTTTTGATAAAGATGCTAAAGTGTCTGTGTCTCACCTTCTCTTTGCTTCCTTCTGGTATCTCCTGCTTCTTATGAAGATAATTCTGCAATACTGTCATTTTTAGAAGGAATTAGGGGACACATTTAACAGCTGAATTCTTCCAAATGAATTCCAAACTTAATAGAAATGAGATTTCTAGTAGTGGTGGTAAAAAGAGTTGGGGCATGTTCTTCCACAGTTTTTTTTTAAAAAACCAGACAATACTATTAAACACAGATAGTTGAAGGCACTGGACAATATCCAAGAGCAAACGGAAACTTAGGGGAAAAAATACTTTTGAAAGATTGGTATTGCATTTGTGAAGAGCTGCGCATTTGTGACTTTTGCACCTGGGGTGCTCTCTAGTCCCAGCCATGACATAAGGAAACCTCAGCCTTCTTAGTGTAAAGAAGGAAGAATTCAGGTTTGGAGCAACAGAGACACTAATATGTTATGAGGAGGGTTTTGGAGAAAAACACATTTACCTAACAAATTGTTTCACTTTTCCCCTCAGATAGGATTTAGGGCTGTCTTCCTACTGACAGACCATTCTCTCAGTGCTCTGAGATCATCTGTTAGCTGACATATTGTGCTTATATTATTTGTTTTTTAAAAATAAATTATTTGTTTGACATAGAAGGAGTCCCTGGGCTGCTGAGGCAAAGGTCAGATGAACAAAAACCTTGTTGCCTGGTACTATCCTCCCTTTAGTACTTACTAACTAAAAAACTTATCCTGATAAAAACTAAAATGGGCTCAATTGTACTAAATAAAGCTGTATGTATCTAACAATGTGGTTGCACAACCATATGAATATACTGAAAATCAGTGAATTGTATAATATGAAATGGCAGATTTTATGGTACTTGAATTATATTTCGGTTGAAAACAAAGGTGCCCCAAATAAGCAAAGGTGAAGATAAATAATGAGAAACCTTAAGACACAAGTAAGTGAAACCATATGATAATTGACTCTCTCTGCTTGACTTACTTCACTCAGCATAATCTCTTCCAATCCTGTTCTATTCAGGCTTTTGATGAATTGGATGAGGCCCATTCACATGGGAGAAGGCATTGCATTTTACTCAGTCTACCAATTTGAATGTTAATCTCATCCAAAAACACTCTCTCAGAAACACTCAGAATGATGTAACCCAAATATCTGGGCACCTCATGGTCCAGTCAAGGTGACATATAAAATTAACCATCACAGGGGCCCCTGCATGGCTCAGTGGGTTAAGCCTCTGCTTTCAGCTCAGGTCATGATCTCAGGGTCCTGGGATGGAGCCCCACATGGGGCTCTCTGCTCAGCAGGGAGCCTGCTTCCTCCTCTCTCTCTGCCTGCCTCTCTGCCTACTTGTGATCTCTGTCTGTCAAATAAATAAATAAAATATTTTAAAAAGAAATTAACCATCATAGTAATTTATAGTGAACAAGGTCTATCTGGTTAATCTCTTTGGCCTCAGAACTGACCTTGATTAGAAAAACACCTCATAACCTCATGTTTCTGGTTTGGTGTAGGTTGGACTGGACTAAATTCTTCTTACCCAAAGATTCAATGACTGCTATAGTGAGGATATTACAAAGCCATCTAGGCAAAAATAGAAACTGGTTAGCATTCCCAGGTAATATTTGACCCCCCTCAAAATGTCTTCGAGATAAATGCCTTGAGCATATTAAAATCTACTTTAAAAAATGCCAAGTTGACTGTAACACAGGACAGCCTTGGCAAGGGCCATAATAAAGAAAAAAATGCTATGAGAATACAGGATAAGGGATAGAGAAAGGCATTTTAATTGTGTCTTGAGGTCTTTTATTATTTATCTTCACCTTTGCTTATTTGGGGCACCTTTGTTTTCAACTGAAATATAATTCAAATACCATAAAATCTGCCATTTCATATTATACAATTCACTGATTTTCAGTATATTCATATGGTTGTGCAACCACATCATTACCTAATGCCAGAATATTTTTTTTTATCCTCAGGGCAGATCTTTGCTACATATAATGTTATCTTGAATTTCACTATCCTATACAAATCTAAAGGCATATACAAATGCTCCAGAATGAATTTATTGGTGAAATATGTTAATTCATCAATGTGGACAGAGAAGCAGTTGCTTTTTAATTTATTATACAAAAACTTTTGCCTCATATGGTTATGTCATCAGTAAGTCATCAATTTGGACTATATGAGAATAAAACTATCAACTTCTCCTACTGCATCTTTGCCCTAACATTTTTGTACAGGTTTACATGTTCATGTTATTTTCTGTCAACGGTGTGACTTTTCCTTTTTAGGACAAAAGTTCAGTGACTAAATAAGTTACTTCCTAAGCCTTCTTACTAATACTTTCTTCTGTTTGGGGATTCCAGTTGCCTTTTAAAATAATCAACATCTTGGGGCACCTGGGTTGTTCAGTGGGTTAAAGCCTCTGCCTTCAGCTCAGGTCATGATCCCAGGGTCCTGGGATTGAGCCCTGCATTGGGCTCTCTGCTCGGCAGGGAGCCTGCTTCTCCTTCTCTCTCTGCCTGCCTCTCTGCCTACTTGTGATCTCTGTCTGTCAAATAAATAAATAAAAATCTTAAAAATAAATAAATAAATAAATAAAATAATCAACATCTTAACTTGTTAAATGTCTGTAATTTGTGGTCAGGGTCTCCTCAGTTTTGCTGGAGTAATCACAGCTGTTTAAAGCTCTTTCCATCAGACTACATGCAATGGAAGATCGACTTGGATCACCAACCCATGTAAAATCCTTTGATAAGTATCAGTCATTAATTATAAAAATGAATTTTGTTTTCTGTCCATGACTCTTGTTGCACTAAGACAGCATAATGACTCAGATTATAAATAATTACTTATCACTAACCATATCAGAATTGTCTATACACCTAGGCCTAGAAATCTCCTTTTTTTCACCTCAAAGCTTGTCTCCAAAATTCTTCACATTGCACTGTCATACATGTCTGCAGAACACAAGCAAGTGCTATGTAAAACAGAAGAGCATGATAAATAACCAAGTATCAAATTTTCAAAACATACAGCGTGACAGTACAATTTACTTCCAGTTGACCCAATCTTAGCTTTGCAATGTTTGCAAGAACAAGGTGTCAAGGAGAAAATTGAGCCATAGCCTGTAAAAATCCCTTCCTTAGAGTAAGGTCTCCCTTTGATTCTCTGTTACAATATTAGAAATTGTTGGCCTTGGGTAAAGGGAGAATGGGGGAGGTGATGGGAAGAAGAGGCTCTCATCCATCTACTGTCCTCCCTCTGTGCCATCTGCCCCATTTATTATTGGCTATCCCTTTCATGTATCAGTACCGGAAAAGGACCCAAACAAGTTTTGTCTTACCAATTTCTAATAATGTTATAATATATTTTTTTAATAGTCAATGTGGGTAACCTTGAGCCATCATCAGTAGGAGATACATTTTGAAATATTTTTCTGCTGGTGCTGTTATTTTTCTGCTGGTGCTAAGCTGTCTTGCCTTGGAAGCTGTGTGCTCAACAGTATTTGACCTAGATGGCGTCTTCGAGCTGCTGAGGCAAAGGTCAGGTGAATAAAAACCTCCTTGTCTGGTACTAACCTCCGTTTAGTACTTACCGACTCTAACTGCCTTTTTACTTGTTTTCCCCCACTGAATTGGATGTCCCATGAAGGAAGTTTTTTTCTGATTTACTATTAATTCCCCAATATTTTATGTAATACCCTGTAAAGCAAATGTTTCCTAAGTGTTTACTTCTTGAGTTAATGCTGAACCTCTAAAACATCTTTGCATCCTCCTGCTTCATATTTATTTGTGAAGACAACTACTCTCACAGAATGTTCATAGCAGTCTTATTTTAATAGTGGCAAACCCCACGAGGCACTGAGCAAGAGCCTAACTCAAAAATACATTAAAGTCCCGCTCTGTTGGTGGCAGAATCAATGTAATTTTTTCTGGTGAAACAGAAACAACACCAGTACCAGTCAGTATATTTTTGTGTGTATTTTGGCCCATGGGCTACAAACAAATGAAAAGTAATTTTATCCCAGCTGAAGCAATTACCTTTGAGGAATCTCAGAGCCTGTGGTATCTTGAGTTACTAAAAATATCTCAACTCTGGTGTCTCCTTAAGACATACATCTGTAGACTGTGCTTTGCCAATGAGGATCATTTAGTCATTTGTGATGATGCATCATAGCAAGGGCACAGAATGTTGTCCTTCTTCTACCTCAGACTCTGGGGATATTTGCAGGAAATTAGATACTTTACTTTTGAGAAAATTCATTGGCTCTAGTTATTTGTTTCCTAATTCAAAGCATTCCTTTGCTTCTGCCATGGGATATTATGGAAGTTCCCAGGGCAATTTTTTTTTTTTTTAGTCAGAGCCACCCCTGTTGTCTTTTACTCTCAAGAGAAAGTCATAGCATTGGCGTGACATGTAAGAGCCAGTTGACCCTTTCTTTGTCCTAATATTAACACTTGTCTCCTGACAGTGACATGCTACAACTCATCACAGCCTTATTTAGTACAATTGAGCCCAAGTGTTTTCCTGCATCTCTCTGATATCTTCCAGATCACATTACTAATAGTCATCATTGCTTTCTTTTTTTTTTCTTCATTTATTTGACAGACAGAGATCACAAGTAGGCAGAGAGGCAGGCAGAGAGAGAAGGAGAAGCAGGCTCCCAGCCAAGCAGAGAGCCCGATGCAGGGCTCAATCCCAGAACCCTGGGATCATGACCTGAGCTGAAGGCAGAGGCTTTAACCCACTCATCATTGCTTGTCCCCAGTCATCATTGCTTTCTTATAAGTCTCTATTACCATTTCTTTGCCAGTATTTCTTGTTTCTATTTCTTGTGTTGATTATCATTCAGACTCACTATGTCTACTCTCATATGGTACTTCCTTTTTTTAGGCCCCCTTTTTCCCCTTCGTTTTGGATTTTTTCTTTTCAGAGTCTCACTTTGCATAAACTCTTTGGTCACGATGACCTACTTCCACTGAGCTCCTGTTTAAGATCCACTTGATTGAGAAACTTTTCCTGAACCACATTACACCAAAATTATGTGGATGACTAGAAAGATTCAGAAAATTTTTAAAAGGGCTTCTGTGGCTATTTCTGTTCCCTGAAGTTGCTCAGCATTTGCTAAATGATCTTCTTAACTAACTCTGTAAAACTGGCCTTCCTCAGAATGGTGTGAAGGATGAGAGAAAAGGAATAACTCATCTTTTCTCCTATATCAAAAATGTAGTGGACAGTCCTTAAGAACTCTTATGATATAGCTATTATGAATCACACCATTTTACAGCTAAGATAACCAAGTCCTAGAATGAAGATTAATCTCCAGTCTACACAGCTAACAAAGAAGGAACCGGCACTCCAAGCCAGGCAATAGAATTTCCAATCCCAAACTCTACTAATTAAATGTAGTTTGATCTCTGGGTTAGGTTTAAAATAGATACATTTTCCAGTGTTATAATTTTAAAAAATAGTTGAGAGAGGAGGTGGGGGAAGTTATGTAATAATATATGAAGATCTTGTTAATATCAGTTGGGTCTTACTAAGGGCCAGCAGTCTTATAGAAGCTGGGGATATGTCAAAGGACACTCACACTAGCCTTGTGCAATATTATAGTTTCCATTCACAAGAAAATAGAGATAATGGTCAGAGCTCTGAGAGAAATAAAGCAAGATGATTTGATGGTAACTGTGGAGTGATGCTACTTTAGATGGGGGGCCTGAGGAGGCTTTTCAGAGGAGGTGACATTAGTACTGAGAATTCAGTAGTTCACATTTTATTCTTTGTTATTAAGAATTAGGAATAAATGGGCACCTGAGTGGCTCAGTGGGTTAAGCCTCTGCCTTCAGCTCAGGTCATGATCTCAGGGTCCTGGGATCAAGCCCTACATCAGGCTCTCTGCTCAGCAGGAAGCCTGCTTCCCCCTCTCTCTCTGTCTGCCACTCTGCCTACTTGTGATCTCTCTCTGTTGAATAAATAAATACAATCTCTAAAAAAATTAGAAATAAATGTTTCAAAATGTGTCAAAAATTCAAAAACAATATGAAATCCTTCCAAAGCCAAAACAAAACAAAACAAAAACAAAACTTAGTTAAGCATCCTCTTATTAAAAAAAACAGTTAAAAGTAGAAAAACAAATTCCAAGACTCTTTTCTCTCTAACTTTTATCCTTTTCTTGCCCTCCCTTTTTTCAGGATTCAAGAGACATTTATTTTTTCACTATGTTTTTATCAAGTTACGTATAGACAGAGTTTAAAAAGTTGAATAGTTTTGAAAAAGCTTAACAGGAAAAATAACTGCCTTCTGTTACACTCTTCCCCACCTGTAGTACCCAAATCTCAGAGACAACCACCTTCAATCTTTGCTCTTTTCTCAGGCTTTTCCCTTCATTACTTCAAAATAATAGGTTTATACAACTCATTGATTTTTCAGTTTACTATGTTATGTATTGATTTGTTGTATTGAAATTTACATTTTAACTTTCCTACTCTCTTCTTCCACATTTCCTCTGTCTTTTAAAAAGAGTTATGCCATTAGTTTTAATTTGAGCAATTGAGAGCTATTAAAACTTTAATCAATTAGATCATTAGAGTTAATGGCTCTGGGTTTACATTATGATGGGGAATGAGACAAATGCTATTCACATATGAGCCATGTAGCTGACTATGATTGCCTTTCCTTTCTTGTATATTCTTTTATCTTCCCAAGTGTTAATGATTGACTTACTTGTTTATTTATTTAAATTTATTTTTTAAAATATTTTATTTATTTATTTGAGAGAGAGACAGTGAGAGAGAGCTTGAGCGAGGAGAAGGTCAGAGGGAGAAGCAGACTCCCTGTGGAGCTGGGAGCCCGATGCAGGACTCGATCCCGGGACTCCAGGATCATGACCTGAGCTGAAGGCAGTCGCTTAATCAATTGAGCCACCCAGGCACCCTAAATTTATTTATTTATTTGAGAGAGAGAACACAAGCAGGAAGGGCAGAGGGAGAGAGAATCTCCAGCAGACTCTCCACAGAGCATAGAGCCCCATGTGGGTCTCAGTCTCACAACCCTGAGATCATGACCTGAGCCAGAGCAAAGAGTTAGAGGCTTAACTGAGCCACACAGCACCCCTGACTCATTTTAAATTTTGTTTTTTACATATGTATCATTAATTTATACCCAAACTCTCCCCCAGAACTACAAATCTCCTTTCAAACATTCAAACACATTCAGTAGTCTATCCATTTCACTGTTTTCTTGGAAATATTTCTCCTTGAGCCTGCATTCTCTTGCTGTAATCTGAACTGATTGATTTCTCATCATTCTGAGACTCCCATTTTCCTTTTTTTTTTTAAATGGGAAGCTGTGTATCTTGGATTTCATGTCTTCCTTTTTCTTGGGTTGGTAGGCCAAATAATGGCCACTCAAAGATGTACACATTCTAACCTCAGGAGCTTGTGTACATGCTACTTCACATGGTAAAAGAGACTTTGTAGTTGTGATTAAGAACCTTGAACTGGAAAGATTGTTCTGGATTTTCCAGGTGGGCCCATCATAGTTACATTCGTCTTTATAAGTGAAAGCGGAAAACATCAGAGTTAAAGAGAGATTTGAAGATGTTGCACTGCTGGCTTTGAAGATAGAGGAAGGGACCATGAGCCAAGGATGGTAGGCAGCATCTCAAAGCTGGAAAAGGCGATGCAGCAGGTTTTTTCCTAAAGCCTCCTTCAGGAACATAACTCTGCCTACACCCGATTTTAGCACTTGTGACTTCCAGAACTGTAAGTTAATAAATTTGTATCATTTTAAACCATGAAGTTGTGGTAATTAATTACAGCAGGAATAGGAAACTATATGTTAGGTTACTCTAATTTTGGTAGGGCACTTACTCTAGCATCTTGAAAACATTACATACAAGATAGAATTTTTCGATGCCTCATATAGCCAAAAGTACCTTTATTTTTATCTAAGAGTTCTTAAGGATGGCAATAATTTTCCCTTAGGATTTTGAAAGTGTTTTGCTGCTATATGGCTTCTTCCAGTGAGAAGCTTAATGTCATTATGATACCTGATCCTTTGTGCCTTGTTTTATTCACTTTTCTCTTAGAAAGCTCCTGACTTACTCTTTTTGTCCCCACTCTTGAGATATTTCCTGGTGATGTGCTGTGCTTTAGTATAGGTCTTCTTCTGTCTATGATATTAAGCCTTCGTAATAAACTCGTTCAGTTCTGGACCATTTTCTGAATCATTTATTTGATAATTTCCTTCCCACTCTGTTCTCTGTTGTCTCTTTCTGGAACTTCTGCTCCTTGGCTGGTGGACATTCTGAACTGACATTCAAGGTTTTCTTGTTTTATCTCCTGTTTTCTGTTTCCATCTTTGCTCTACTTTGTAGAGATTGCCTTAACCATATCGTCTAACTCTTCTTAAGTTTATCATTTCCTCTATCTGATTTTTAATTTCCAAGACCTCTTTCTTGATTTTTGAGTATTCCTTAAGATTTTGCCATTTTTTAAATAAATGTAGTATTTTCTTTTCCCTTTTTAAAGAAAATATTTAAAATATCTGGCTCCTGTTATGCTATCTCTTTCTTGACCTTTACTTCATATAAGAGGCTTTCCTGAAGTGTTTGATGCTTCTTACCTACCTGTTCACATTTAAGAGTGAGGCCCTAGAAAGGTGATAGGGAGATCTGTGTCAGTTCGTGTGTTGGGGGTGGGGGTGGGAGGCTGACCGAGGCTGCTATTGATGTTCTTCCCTGAAATGTTCATTGGCTTGGCTCTTTCTGGAATACAGTTTTGATGATTATTATAGGTCATCACCAGATGTGCTGATCATTAATTTCTGAGATAGCCACTTTAATCTCTGTCTGCTGGTGTTCTTGAAGACAAATAGGAGAATGGCCTATATCTCATTGTTCATTGTGTAGACTTTCACTTAATCCTTCTGTTTTTTAATTTGCCTGGGGTCCTATTATAGTCTCCCTGATTTAATCTCCCCACTGTGTGGATGGAGGACAGAATCCATGTTTTTAACAGCTTCTTTCTATAAATTCTCTAACAGTCCTCTGTGTCAAATCCAGTTACACTCCTATGATGCCTCTTAATTTCTGAGAATTTCTTGGATTTTGAGGCCCCAAACAGCCAGCTTCTGGTTTCTTCCATTTGGGGTTTTTCTTGCTCTCTAATATTTTTTCTGACTTCTAAAACTAGGTCACAGTCATCCTTTCTTAGGTTCATTTTATTCTTATGCTCCTCTCTAAATCTTTTCACTATCGTTTTAGTGAATTTCAGGACAGAGCAGTGGAAATGAAATGTGTTCAGTCCTTCATGTTCAACTGAAGTTCGAGAATTTATTTGTTTTTTATAGTTATATTGATTTTTAGCAAAAACACAATTTCTGGACTCTAACACTCAGCCTTTAATTTAGATCTGGAAGTCACTCCCCTGTTTACTGAAGTACATGACAAAGTAACTGATGAGCCTGTAAAATTATACAGTTCTTCTACCAATTTTCTGGTTGTGTTGATGATTGGTAATTAAAGTATCCATGGCTGGGGCACCTGGGTGGCTCAGTGGGTTAAAGCCTCTGCCTTCGGCTCAGGTCATGTCAGGGTCCTGGGATCGAGCCCCACATCGGGCTCTCTGCTCCATGGGGAGCCTGCTTCCTCCACTCTCTCTGCCTGCCTCTCTGCCTACTTGTGATCTCTGTCTGTCAAATAAATAAATAAAATCTTAAAAAAAAATAAATAAAGTATCCATGGCTGCCCTGAGAGCACCTTGTGCTGTGCCATTGCATATCCACATGTCATAAAACAACTGTTGGAAAATTAGTGATGGTTCAACATTAGTGCGCTTTTTTCTTTTTTTTATTTAAATTCAATTAATTAACATATATTATTGGCTTAAGAGGTAGAGGTCAGTGATTCATCAGTCTTATGTAATATCTGTACTCATTACTTCATGGGCCCTCCTTAATGCCTATCACCCAGTTACCTCATCCCCCCTCCATCCTGCCCCTCCAGCAACCTTCAGTTTGTTTCCTATGGTTAAAAGCCTCTTATGGTTTGTCTCCCTCTCTGATTTCATCTTGTTTTATGTTTTGTTTCTTAAATTGGAAGACAAAGGCAATTATCTCATGATCTCACTCATATGTGGAATTTAGTTAGCATTTCTGAAAGGTGTATCTTGTTCAATGACTATGAAAGATACAGTTTGTTTTCATGGTGCTGAGAGATGCCCCCCACTGTTTTCTTCTTTCATTAATAGAATTTTGTTTTTAAAAAAGTGAATTCAAAGAATTTTCCTGGAACTGCAACCTAGCACAGTCTTTCTTTGTTTTATTAACTTTTATTTCACATTCTTCTGAATTTATATTATCTGATTAAGTGGAGATACTTTTTATACTGGGCCACTATGTAAAGTATTTGTCCTAAAATTACTCTTTTAAGTTTTAAGAGAGTACCTAGTTCTAATATTTTGGACAAACTGAAGAAATCCATGCTCACTTTATCCATGTTTCTGAGGATATTTAACTCCATGACTCTTTAATCTTAGTCTTTTTATAAAGGAGAGTCTTAATTATTTTAGTCTGTGTTCAAACTGGTATCTTTTATTATTTTAATTTTGTGCCTTTGGACATTTTCCAGCTTCATTATGTTTGTTTTGAGGTTCATTAACCAGAACGTTGGATGACACTTCTGGTGTGAATTCTTTACAAGTTTTTAATCAGGATAAAGTTTTGTTTTCTGTTTGGCTCAGTGTATTTCCTGATGAAGTTCAGAGATTTTCTTCTTCTAGACTTCATTTCAAAGTCTTCAGAGCATCTGTAATGGTAACTGGATTGATTTTCAGGACAAAGGTGTGAGCTTTAGTTCTGTCATTTTTATTTATTTATTTACTGAATAAAAATCAGTAGCAACTAGAAGGTTCTTTAAAAGTTATATTGCAAAACTCCTTGTGAGGAAACAAAACTAACATGGAGCTCATGTGTCTAAGGTATAGATTGCCCAAGAAACCTGGACTCTTGAATCATGACTAGGAATTTCTCTTGGCATACTTCTGCCTAGTAAATAATGTCCAGCCTATCTAAATTTAGGTCAAGTCCCTGTTTTAGATGAGTTAGGAGAGTCCTAAGCACACCCTCTTCTTTCCTTCCCTATTATTACCTCCATTGTTTTTATCATCCCCAATTTCCTTCCCCCAAGTGTGTCTATACTCCTTACAATTTTCTCTTAGTCCCATCTACTATTTCCATACCTTCTCCCAGTGCTACCTGCTTTGCATCTATAATCAGGGATGAGTTTTGTTCTCTCTCAGAAGAGGATTAAAGACCAAAGCTCCAGTCTGCTGTGTTTCTGATTTTGCCCCTCTCCTGTCTGCTGCACACAGCAGCTTGTTCTGTAGAAAACCATCTGTGGAGAAAGAGGAAAAAAATAAAGCAGATTTACTAAGATAAGTTGGGACTGGAGTTGGAGAGAAAACAAAGGTACCTCTCTCCAGTTCTTTATAGGACTCAGCTATCCTCCCTTGTCTTGGGGTTGCATAAAACATCCTTCCATCCTTTTAATAAATCTTACTTCTGTACTTGTAAGAGCTCATGTTCATTTCTGCAATTGCCAGCTGCAACTGCATTTGTCCTAGCTAACACCATATGTTTAAATAAAGTGGTAACACTATTTAAATGTTCATATTATATGTTGAAAATAATTTTATCAGCTAAAATTCACATCTTAAGCACCTCCTTTAACATTGTGTCTATAGGCAAAATGTGTGTTCACATAATATAAATTACTATTGGGAATAAAGTCTAAATTGTAAATTTGGGATCTTTTTATCAATTAGTTTTTATTAATTATCCATGTTTTTGTCAATTATACTTTTAAAAGCATACATTTGTACCTCATCTCTTTTATGTCCTGCGTAGGGGATAGGACTCTGGCTCTGGTCCTAAGAGGCAATCTTTAGCTATTGTTGACTATAAGTAATTCTCCCTATGTCATTGGTCTGTGCCAATGAACCTCTTGACATTTTTCAGTCAGAGTTTTTGCAGGAATAAATTCAATACCAGTTAAAAATCTGTTATGTGAAGAAACAACACAATGCTGGAGGAGGAAAGACTTTTACAGCATTCACTTCTCTCAAAAGATTAAATCTACTAACCCCAAAATCTTTGCCATAAACTTTTAAAAATGCAAAGTGAAAGGGGAAAAAAAGTTGGAAAAATCTGGTCTTTAAATCAGTCAAATTTGCTTATTTAATAAGTAGTTTCTGAATGTTCAAAGCATGGTTTTAGGTAGCTGAGTGTGTGTGTGTGTCTATTGTAGGCTTTGAGCTGCCGGTAGTAAAGCATTTTAAGTCAGATAAGGAAAAAATAGATAAATATGGTCTGTTAATTGCTGAGGCAGTATCCAGTGAACATCAATTAAAACAGAAGGCTTTGAAATCAGGGAAATAATTTTAAAGAGGACTGTTGTTTTTGTTAATTATAGAGTAAGAATGAGCCTAATTCACTGCTTCTCTCCAATCCCCAGCCATAGATAAAGGAATCTCAATAGCGTATCATTCAGTACAAGAACTTTACAATCAGTTTTATTCATCAGTGAAACCAAAGAAACAATTGCAGGATGTTCTCTATTATTTAGCATGGAGTGCCTTTATCACTTTATGTCCTTGCCTGACATTCCTCCTTGTTTGTTGCCATTAGATGCTTGGCTTTTAGTCACACAGTGCCCTGCCAAATAAGTCACTGTGTAGGAGTTTATATTACTTAGAGGGTTATAGCAGTGTCCCCCTCTTTCTTTTTTTTTGTTTTTGTTTTCTTTTTTTTTTAAGATTTTATTTACTTATTTGACAGAGAGAGATCACAAGTAGGCAGAGAGGCAGGCAGAGAGAGAGGGGGAAGCATGCTCCCCGCTGAGCAGAGAGCCCAATGTGGAGCTCGATCCCAGGACCCTGAGATCATGACCCGAGCCGAAGGCAGAGGCTTAACCCACTGAGCCACCCAGGCACCCTTGTTTTATTTTTGTTGTTTTATTTTAATTCCAATGTAATTAACATACAGTGTTATTTTAGTTTCCAGTGCACAACATAGCAAGTGATTCAATACTTCTATACATTACTCAGTGTCACCTCTTTCTTAAAAGAGTTGATCAGCACTGCCTACCAAGTTGAGTGCAGTGGAACTCATAATATGAGGCCATATTGATCACCATGAGAAGCAAAATAAATAAGGAACTGTATAAAAAGTGATACTGAGAATGAATTGATTGGCAGACTACTTGATTTCATTGATGATTTCAAATTTAAAATGTGTGACAAAACCCTGTAGTGTTCTGTGGTGATAACATTAAAAGTTACATTTTCCCACTGTTAGCTGCCTGCCTAAAAGTGGAAGCAGATGCTTTTTGGGGGGAGGTGCATGTTTTTCTTTTTTTTTATTTAATCAGTTGACTTTTCTATAGATAGGAAAAGACAATTAACCTGGGCAGGGTAATCACTCTGCTGTCATTTTCTAAATTACTCTAATGTGATTTTCAGAGCATGGCTTCCATAGATCATTTATTCATTTAGTAGTAATGCTTTATGGAAGTAGATAAGCTGCATTTCCTTATGTGATTTTATAATTTATAAGGACAATTTGGCAATGATAAGTTTGGATGCTTTCCTAAGGCACTTTGGCTATCCTCCCCTAACCATATGATGAGCCTTATTTTACATCTTTCAAATCGTTCCTTTAAATCTTTTGCTTTGGGCATAATTTCTGGGTATGGTAAGAACACTTTGCTTCTGAAGGTGGCTGCTGCTTGGCAGTTAATTCTCTTTCTTCCTCTGTGGACTCTAAGTGGAATGTCCTTGAAATAGTGATGATGCATGACTTTTTGCTATCATGTCCAGGATATTCCTGGTAAATTTAAGTTTTATTATTTATTGATAAATGTACCAGATATACCTGTATTAATTAGTTCTGTGTACCCTTCTTAACTTTTTCTCACCTCTGAAATTAAAAGAGCATAATTTTTTTAAAGATTTTATTTATTTATGTATTTATTTGACAGAGATCACAAGTAGGCAGAGAAGCAGGTAGAGAGAGAGGAAGGGAGCAGGCTCCCCACTGAGCAGAGAGCCCATTTCGGGGCTTGATCCCAGGACCCCGGGATCATGACCTGATTCAAAGGCAGAGGCCCTAACCCACTGAGCCACTCAGGCGCCCCTAAAAGAGCCAAATTTAGACATGGTGAAGCCTGTCTGAATGCAACTAGATTTTAAATAAGGGCCTTGAAATAATTTTTTGCCTTTAACACATTTTCATTTACAAATCTGTGTGTCATGTTTTATAGTCTCTGCATTTCAAAAATAAATAATCAGTTTGAGGTTCCTTAAGGTTTTTGATATTTGTTTATAACTTCTATGCTTTTAAATATTTGTGTAAGACTATATCTGGGCATTTCTTATCTTGGATGATTATTTCTGTGGTTTTTGATGGCAGAAATTCCTTTTTATTTAGAGCTAATTATCATGAATACAGGTTTTGGTTCCACTTAATACTACTTTATTTTAGAGGTTCCCTTTTTAAGACTAAAACTACATATTTTTCCTAGATGTGAATTAGTTTCCAGAGGCTTGCACCATTATTGAGTCACTAAATAATTCTTGAATTGACTATACTATATTCCCCTAGTCTGTTCATTCTCCCACATGATGTGTTCATATTATATGTTCATTCTCCCATATGATAATTTCATATAATGCTTCTTCTTTCAGCATCACTCTCAGCTTTTTATTTCACTGAGAGAAATAAAAACAATCAGAAGAAAACTTAAAACAGCCACTATAGCTACTTACCTACTTACATCTGTCCCCATATATTCTGTTTTCTCTCCTATTTACTCTAAATAACAATTTATGTTCCTAGCAAATGCCAACACCCCTGTTCTGACAAGCTTCTTTTTTTCTTCTTTGTTTTTTAACCTATATGAAGAAATTTAGGAATCTTTGTGCTGTCTCTCAATGAAAAGTTTATCCTCCCAAGTAGATCATTCTTATCTGTCTATAAAAATGAAGATATATCTCTGATCTAAAATAACTCTCTTTTGACTCCACATCTTCCTATGATTATTAGCTTGTTTATTTTTTTTTAAGTTTTAAAATTTATAAATAATAAAATTCACTCTCTCTCTCTCTGTTTTCTAGAGTTACCGTATCATTTTGCATTGCCACCAGCAATGTGTGAGATTTTCAGTTGCTCTGTTTTCTTGCCAGTACTTGGGATTATCAGTTTCTTTTCCTTTTTCCTTTCTTTCTCTTTCTTCTCATCCTCCTCCTCTACCTTCCTGTTCCTTTGTAGACATGGTAGTAAGAAGTGTATAGTGATATCTCACTGCTACTGATTGACATTTTGCTATTAATTAATGATGTTAGTCACTTTCACAGAAAGATGAACTTATTTGCCTTCCATATATTTTGTTTGGTCCAGTGTCTGTTCATATCTTTGATCCATTTTATATTATTCTGTTTGCTTTCTTACTACTGAGATTTGAGAAATTTTAATAAATTTTATATACAGTTCCTCTCAGATATGTAATTTGTGAATATTTTCTCTGAATTTTAGCTTATTCTTTCACTGTCTTTTTCAGAGAAAAAGTTTTTAATTTAATAAAGCCCAATTTGTCTTTTTTTTTTTTTAATCATTTTGCTTCTCATGTCAAACCTACGAATTATTTGTTTAGGCCAGGATCAAGAAAATTTTTCTTCTATTGTTTTCTAGTTTTATGGTTACATTGGATCTGTAGTCTATTTGGGATAATTACTGAACAAGATGAGAGGTATAGGTTGAGGTTAATTTTTTATCCGTATGGCTATTCAGTTGTTCCAGAACAATTTGTCAAAAAAACTGTACTTTTTTAACTGAATTCTCTTTGCACCTGTATTAGAAGCCCATTGTGTCCATATATGTGCAGATCTGTTTCCTAATTGGTTTGTATTTCCCTGGTGAGTAGTAATGTTGAGAATCTTTTCATGTGCCTATTGACCATCTGTATGTCTTTGAAAAAATGTCTATTCAGTCCTGTGCTTATTGTTAAATCAGAGTATTTGTGCTTCTCCTATTGAGTTGTATGAGTTCTTTTCTTTTCTTTTTAATTTTTTAATTTTTTTTACAACTATATAATGTATTATTAGCCCCAGGGGCACAGGGCTGTGAATCGCCAGATTTACACACTTCACAGCACTCACGATAGCACATACCCTCCCCAATGTCCATAAACCCACCACCCTCTCCTGACCGCCCTCCCCCCAGCAACCCTCAGTTTGTTTTGTGAGATTAAGAGTCCCTTATGGTTTGTCTCCTTCCTGATCCCATCATGTTTCATTTATTCTTATCCTGCCCTCCAAACCCCCCATGTTGCATCTCCACTTCCTCATATCAGGGAGATCATATGATAGTTGTCATTCTGCGATTGACTTATTTCGCTAAGCATAATACCCTCTAGTTCCATCCATGTCATCGCAAATGGCAGTATTTCATTTCTTTTGATGGCTGCATAGTATTCCATTGTATATATATACCACTTCTTCTTTATCCATTCATCTGTTGATGGACATCTAGATTCTTTCCATAGTTTGGCTATTGTGGACATTGCTGCTATAAACCTTCAGGTGCATGTGGCCCTTCAGATCACTACGTTTGTATCTTTAGGGTAAATACCCAGGAGTACAATTGCTGGGTCGTAAGGTAGCTCTGTTTTCAACGTTTTGAGTAACCTCCATGCTGTTTTCCAGAGTGGTTGCACCAGCTTACATTCCCACCAACAGTGTAGAAGAGTTCCCCTTTTTCTGCATCCTCACCAGCATCTGTCATATCCTGACTTGTTAATTTTAGCCATTCTGACTGGTGTGAGGTGGTATATCATTGTGGTTTTGATTTGTATTTCCCTGATGCCAAGTGATGTGGAGTACTTTTTCATGTGTCTGTTGGCCATCTGGATGTCTTCTTTGCAGAAATGTCTGTTCATGTCCTCTGCCCATTTCCTGATTGGATTATTTGTTCTTTGGGTGTTGAGTTTAATAAGTTCTTTATAGATTTTGGATACTAGCCCTTTATCTGATATGTCGTTTGCAAATATCTTCTCCCATTCTGTCAGTTGTCTTTTGGTTTTGTTAAATGTTTCCTTTGCTGGGCAAAAGCTTTTCATCTTGATGAAGTCCCAATAGTTCATTTTTGTCCTTACTTCCCTTGCCTTTTGCGACATTCCTAGGAAGAAGTTGCTGCGGCTGAGGTCAAAGAGGTTGCGCCTGTGTTCTCCTCAAGGATTTTGATGGATTCCTTTCTCACATTGAGGTCCTTCATCCATTTTGAGTCTATTTTCGTGTGTGATGTAAGGAAATGATTCAATTTCATTTTTCTGCATGTGGCTGTCCAATTTTCCCAGCATCATTTGTTGAAGAGGCTATCTTTCTTCCATTGGACATTCTTTCCTGCTTTGTCAAAGATTAGTTGACCATAGAGTTGAGGGTCTATTTCTGGGCTCTCTATTCTGTTCCATTGATCTATGTGTCTGTTTTTGTGCCAGTACCATACTGTCTTGATGATGACAGCTTTGTAGTAGAGCTTGAAGTCTGGAATTGTGATGCCACCAACTTTGGCTTTCTTTTTCAATATTTCTTTGGCTATTCGAGGTTTTTTCTGGTTCCATATAAATTTTAGGATTATTTGTTCCATTTCTTTGAAAAAATTGGATGGGATTTTGATAGGCATTGCATTAAACATGTAGATTGTTTTAGGTAGCACAGACATTTTCACAATATTTGTTCTTCCAATCCATGAGCATGGAACATTTTTCCATTTCTTTGTGTCTTCCTCAATTTCTTTCATGAGGACTTTATAATTTTCTGAGTATAGATTCTTTGCCTCTTTCGCTAGGTTTATTCCTAGGTATCTTATCGTTTTGGGTGCAATTGTACATGGGATTGACTCCTTAATTTCTCTCTCTTCCTTCTTGTTGTTGGTCTAAAGAAATGCAACTGATTTCTGTGCATTGATTTCATATCCTGACACTTTACTAAATTCCTGTACAAGTTCTAGCAGATTTGGAGTGGAGTGCTTTGGGTTTTCCACATATAGTATCATATCATCTGCAAAGAGTGATAGTTTGACTTCTCCTTTGCTGATTTGGATGCCTTTAATTTCTTTTTGTGATCTGTTTGCTGAGGCTAGGACTTCTACTACTACGTTGAATAACAGTGGTGATAATGGAAATCTCTGCCGTGTTCCTGACCTTAGTGGAAAAGCTCTGTTTTTCTCCATTGAGAATGATATTTGCGGTGGGTTTTTCATAGATGGCTTTGGTGATATTGAGGTATGTGCCCTCTATCCCTACACTTTGAAGAGTTTTTATCAGGAAGGGATGCTGTACTTTGTCAAATGCTTTTTCAGCATCTATTGAGAGTATCATATGGTTCTTGTTCTTTCTTTTATTAATGTATTATATCACATTGATTGATTTGCAGATGTTGAACCAACCTTGCTGCCCTGGAATAAATCCCACTTGGTCGTGGTGAATAATCCTTTTAATGTACTGTTTGATCCTATTGGCTAGGATTTGGTGAGAATTTTCGCATCTGTGTTCATAAAGGATATTGGTCTGTAATCCTCTTTTTTGATGGGATCCTTGCCTGGTTTTGGGATCAAGGTGATGCTGGCCTCATGAAATGAGTTTGGAAGTTTTCCTACCATTTCTATTTTTTGCAACAGTTTCAGGAGAATAGGAATTAATTCTTCTTTAAATGTTTGGTAGAATTCCCCTGGGAAGCCATCTGGCCCTGGGCTTTTGTTTGTTTGGAGATTTTTGATGACTGTTTCAATCTCCTTACTAGTTATGGGTCTGTTCAGGTTTTCTATTTCTTCCTGGTTCAGTTTTGGCAGTTTACATGTCTCTAGGAAAGCATCCATTTCTTCCAGATTGTCAAATTTGTTGGCGTAGAGTTGCTCATAATATGTTCTTATGATTGTTTGTATTTCTTTGGTGTTGGTTGTGATCTCTCCTCTTTCATTCATGATTTTATTTATTTGGGTCCTTTCTCTTTTCTTTTTGATAAGTCTGGCCAGGGGGTTATCAATTTATTAATTCTTTCAAAGAACAAGCTCCTAGTTTTGTTGATTTGTTCTATTTTTGTTGTTGTTGTTGTTGTTTTTGTTTCTATTTCATTGATTTCTGCTCTGATCTTTATTATTTCTCTTCTCCTGCTGGGTTTAGGCTTTCTTTGTTGTCCTTTCTACAGCTCCTTTAGGTGTAGGGTTAGGTTGTATATTTGAGACCTTTCTTGTTTCTTGAGAAAGGCTTGTGTCGCTATATATTTTCCTCTCAGGACTGCCTTTGCTGTGTCCCACAGATTTGGGGCCATTGTGTTTTCATTATCATTTGTTTCCATGATTTTTTTCAATTCTTCTTTAATTTCCTGGTTGACCCATTCATTCTTTAGAAGGATGCTCTTTAGTTTCCATGTAGTTGGGTTCTTTCCAAATTTCCTCTCGTGATTGAGTTCTAGCTTCAGAGCATTGTGGTCTGAAAATATGCAGGGAATGATCCCAATCTTTTGATACTGGTTGAGACCTGATTTATAACCCAGGATGTGATCTGTTCTGGAGAATGTTCTGTGGGCACTGGAGAAGAATGTGTATTCTGTTGCTTTCAGATGGAATGTTCTGAATATGTCTGTGAGGTCTATCTGGTCCAGTGTGTCCTTTAAGGCCTTTATTTCCTTGTTGATCTTTTGCTTGGATGATCTGTCCATTTCAGTGAGGGGAGTGTTAAAATCCCCTACTATTATTGTATTATTGTCAATATGTTTCTTTTATTTTGTTATTAATTGGTTTATATAGTTGGCTGCTCCCATGTTAGGGGCACAGATATTTAAATTTGTTAGATCTTCTTGTTGGACAGACCCTTTGAGTATGATATAGTGTCCTTCCTCATCTTTCATTATAGTCTTTAGCTTAATATCTAATTGATCTGATATAAGGATTGCCACCCCAGGTTTCTCCTGATGTCCATTAGCATGGTAAATTGTTTCCCATTTCCTCACTTTAAATCTGGAGGTGTCTTTGAGTCTAAAATGAGTTTCTTGTAGGCAGCATATTGTTGGGTTTTATTTTTTTTATCCTTTCTGATACCCTGTGTCTTTTGGTTGGGGCATTTAGCCCATTTACATTCAGGGTAATTATTGGAGATATGAATTTAGTGCCATTGTATTGCCTGTAAGGTGACTGTTACTGTATATTGTCTCTGTTCCTTTCTGATCTACTACTTTTAGGGTCTCTCTTTGCTTAGAGGACCCCTTTCAATATTTCCTGTAGAGCTAGCTTGGTGTTTGCAAACTCTTTCAGTTTTGTTTGTCCTAGAAGCTTTTTATCTCTCCTTCTATTTTCAATGATAGCCTAGCTGGATATAGTATTCTTGGCTGCATGTTTTTCTCGTTTAGTGCTCTGAATATTTCATGCCAGTTCTTTTTGGCCTGCCAGGTCTCTGTGGATAAGTCCACTGCCAATCAAATATTTTTACCATTGTATGTTAGAGACTTCTTG
Organism: Taxidea taxus jeffersonii; assembly: GCA_003697995.1. Classification (NCBI taxonomy): domain Eukaryota; kingdom Metazoa; phylum Chordata; class Mammalia; order Carnivora; family Mustelidae; genus Taxidea; species Taxidea taxus. The sequence continues at coordinate 45,337 of ML111490.1, read as the reverse complement.
TCCCAGGCTGCTTTCAGGATTTTCTCTTTGTCGCTAAGATTTGTAAATTTTACTATTAGGTGATGGGGTGTGGACCTATTCTTATTGATTTTGAGGGGGATTCTCTGCACCTCCTGGATTTTGATGCTTGTTCCCTTTGCCATATTAGGGAAATTCTCTACAATAATTCTCTCCAATATACCTTCTGCTCCCCTCTCTCTTCTTCTTTGGGAATCCCAATTATTCTAATGTTGTTTTATCTTATGGTATCACTTATCTCTTGAATTCTCCCCTCGTGGTCCAGTAGTTGTTTGTCTCTCCTTTGCTCAGCTTCTTTAATCTCTGTCATTTGTTCTTCTGTATCACTAATTCTTTCTTCTGCCTCACTTATCCTAGCAGTAAGAGCCTCCATTTTTTATTGTACCTCATTAATAGCTTTTTTAAAATTTCAGTGTGGTTAGATTTTAGTTCTTTTATTTCTCCAGAAAGGGCTTTTATTTCTCCAGATACGGTTTCTCTAATATCTTCCATGCCTTTTTTGAGCCCTGCTAGAACCTTGACAATTGTCATTCTGAACTCTAGATCTGATATATTACCAATGTCCATATTGATTAGGTCCCTAGCCTTCAGTACTGCCTCTTGTTCTTTTTCTTGTTGTGAGTTTTTCCACCTTGTCATTTTGTCCGGATAAGAATATATGAAGGAGCAATTAAAATACTAAAAGAGTGGCAAAGACCCCAGGAAAATGTGCTTTAACCAAATCAGAAGCAACCCCAAATCATGGGGTGGGAGAAAAGGGTTAAAAAGAAGTTCAGGGGAGAAAAATTTTAAAAAAGAAAACAGATAAAGAAAAAAATATAAAAAAAGAAAAAAATATATATATATATTGGACTGGTGACTAGAACAGGGTCACCCACTTAATTTTGGGAGTATTTTGTTCTCTTTGAAGAAACTACCTCCCAAAATTTTAAAGAATGAAAAACATATATAAGGGTAAACACAATGAAGGGATGGAATATGCCTATAAAGATGAAAAAAAATTTTTTTTAATTTTTAAAAAAGGAGTTGATAAGGTAAATTTTGGGAGAATAAAGAAAAAGAAAGTGGAGAGAATTTGCTCAGACTGGAGACTAGGTCAAGCCTGGAGCTAGATTTAGGTTATATTTTGATCTATTAGAAGAAGTTGTACCCCAGATTTTTTAGAAGAAAAGAACCCTATGTGTATACAAAAAGTAAAGTTAGATACAATGAAGGATAAAATATGACTATAAGAATGAAGGTTAAAAAAAGATTATTATTTTTTTTATGAAAGGTATTGTTAAGATAAACTAGTTAAAAAATGTTAAAAGAGGAGAGGGTAAAAGTTTAAAAAAATTTAGCAGAAGAAACAAAATAAAAATTTAAAAAAATTAATTAACTGCAAGACTGAAGAATCATGAGGAGAAACCATTTATTCCATGCTTTGCTTTCTCCTCCTCTGCAATTCCGCTGCTCTCCTTGGTAAGTGAACTTGGGCTTGGCTGGATTTCTTGTTGATCTTCTGGGGGAGGGGCCTGTTGTCGTGATTCTCAAGTGTCTTTGCCAGAGGCACAATTACATCACCCTTACCAGGGGCCAGGCTAAGTAAGGGGCTCAGGTTCACTTTCGGGAGCTTTTGTTCCTGAATGCTTTCTGTAGAGTTCTGGAGGACAAGAATGAAAATGGTGGCCTCCCAATCTCCGACCCAGAGGAGCCGAGAGCTTGGGGCCCCACTCCTCAGCTCAATCACTCCCGTTTCCCTGGCCTCTGGCCATGCTTTGAGAAAAGCGCTCAATCACCCCCCCTCTCCCTGGCCTCCGGGCACGCTCTGAGCTCACCCAGCCTGTGACCAAGCATCTCTGTCTCTGGCACACAGCTCTGCCTGGAGTATCCGAACCCCACAGATCCCTGAGCTCTTCGAGGTGTTGTCTTCCCAGATCTTGTGGGGACCCCACTCACAGAGCAGTGGCACCACGGATTATGGTTCAAGGTAACCCCGAATTGAGAGCTCACCCCTCGGCTCTGTCTCTGTAGCCAGCTTCCCCGCTCTAATACCTGTGAGCTCTGCAACACTCAGACACCCCTGATCCTTCTGTGACCCCGCGCGACCTGGGGCCATGCTGACCCCACGTGGGCTTCACCACGGTTTAGCCTCTGGAGCGATGACCCTCAGTGGAGCAGACTTTTAAAAGTCCTGATTTTGTGCTCCATTGTTCCGCTGTTTGCTGGGATCTGGCCCCTCCCCCCGCTGTCTCTCTTCCCGTTGCTTTGGATTCAGTTCTCTGCCGGTCCTACCTTTCAGAAAGTAGTCTATTTTCTGTTTCTATAATTGTTGCTCTTCTCTTCCATCTCCTATTGGATTTGTAGGTGTTCACAATGGTTTGATAAGCTATCTAGCTGATCTCCTGCTACCTGATGTCGTCTCAGCCTACTATTTCTCTGCCATCTTGACTCCTATGAGTTCTTTTTTATATAAATATTGCATATTAACCCCTTATGTGATACATGGTTTGAAAATACTTACTTCTATTCATAGATTGCCTTTTCATTTTGTTGATTATTTCTTTGGCTGTGCAGAGCTTTTTAATTTGATGTAGTCCCACTTGTTTATTTTTCCTTTTATCACCTACGTTTTTGGTGTCATGTCTAAGAAATCAGTGAAAGTAACAATGCCAAGAAATTTTTCTCTTCTTTTCTTCTAGCATTTTTATAGTTTCAGGTCTTCTACATTTAAGTCTTTAATCTATTTTGGTTTAATTTTTGTGTGCGGATCTAATTTCATTATTTCTCATGTTTTCCCAGAACCATTTATTGAAGAAACTACCTTTTCCCCATTGGTTATTCTTAGCTTCCTGCCAAATATTAATTGACCATATACACATAGGCTGATTTCTGGGCTCTCAATTCTGTTCCATTGGTCTGTGTGTCTGTTTTAATGCCAGTATCATACTGTTTTAGTTACTATGGCTTTGTAATACAGATTGAAATCAGGAAGTGTGATTCTTCCAGGTTTTGTTTTTTTTGTTGTTTGTTGTTGTTGTTGTTGTTGTTTCCCTTAATGTTGTTTTGGCTCTTTGGGGTCTTTTGTAGTTCCATACACATTTTAGGATTGCTTTTTCTATTTCTGTGAAAAAACTTCTGAAATTTTGGTAGGGATTGCATTGACTCTATAGATGGTTTTGGGTAGTTTAGACATTTTAACAATAGTAATTCTTCAGATCCACCAACATGGGATATCTTACCATTTATCTGTGTCTCCTTCAATTTCTCTCATCAGTGTCTTACAATTTTCAGTGTATAGCTCTTTCACCTCCTTAATCAAATTTATTCCTAAGTATTTTATTGGTTTTGATGCCATCTTAAATGGGATTGTTTTATTTTCCTTTTAGATATTTTGTTGTTAACATATAGAGATGCAAATGATTTTTGCAAGCTGATTTTATATATGTCAGCTTTACTGAATTTGTTGATTATTTCAAACAGTTTTTTGGTGGAGTATCATCTACAAACAGAGACATTTTATTTCCTTCTTACTGATATGGATGCCTTTTCTTTCTCTTCCTTGGCCTAATGTGCTAGGTAGGACTTACAGAACTTTTTTTTTTTTACAGAGAGAGACACAGTGAGAGAGGGAACACAAGCAGGGGGAGTTGGAGAGGGAGAAGCAAGCTTCCCGCTGAGCAGAGAACCCGATGCGGGGCTCGATCCTAGAACCCTGGGACCATGACCTGAGTTGAAGGCAGACGCTTAATGACTGAGCCACCCAGGCGCCCCTTACAGAACTATTTTGAGTAACAGTGGTGCATGTGAACATTTTTGTTCCTTATCTTAGAGGAAAAGCTTTTGTTTTTCACCACTGAGTATGTTAACTGTGAGTTTGTCACATATGCCCTATGTTATGTTGAGGTCCATTCTTTTTGTACCCAATTTGTTGAGAGTTTTTATGATAAAAGGGTGTTAAATTTTGTCACATGCTTTTTATACATCTATTGAGAGAATCGTGTGGTTTTTATCCTTCATTCTATTAATATGATAGGTCACATTTATTGATTTGTGGATAGTGAACCATTTTTGCATTCAAGAAATAAATCCCATTTTATTTTTGCTTGATCCTTTTAATGTGCTGTTGAATTCACTGTGTTAGAATTTTATTGAGAATTTTTGCATCTATATTTATTAGGGATATATGCCTATATTTTCATTTCTTGTAATGTATCTGGCTTTCATATCAGGGTAACACTGGCCTCATAAAATGAGTGGTAGTATTCCCTCCTCTTCGATTTTTTTGAAGAGTTTGAGAAGGATTCACATTAATTTTTCTTTAAATGCTTGGTAGAATCACCAATGAAACCATTTGGTCTTGAGGAGGTGTGTTCTTTTTGGGGAGGTTTTTGATTACTCTCCTTATTTGTTATCAGCTGTTCAGATATTTTATTTCTGCATATTTCAGTCTTGGCATGGTGTTTGTCTATAGGAATTTACTCCTGGTTATCAAACTTGTTGCTGGTTTTTGTTCGTTTGTTATTGTTTTTTTTTTTTTTTTATTTTTTGGTGTGTTTTATTTTTCCATTTTGAAGTGATCCATTTAATTGGAACAAAGTATTTATATTCTTATTATCCTGTGTATTTCTGTTTTGTCAATTGTAATAACTTCTCTTTCGTTAATAATTTTATTTGAGCCCTCTTTTTTTCTTGGTTAGTCTAGCTGAAGTTTTGTCCATTTTGTTTATCTTTTCAAAAAACTAACTCAGTTTTATGATATTTTCATATTTTTTCATCTATAAATTACTTATTTCTGCCCTAATATTTGTTATTCCTTCTGCTACCTTTGGGTTTAGTTTAGTTTTGTTTTGTTTTCTTTCTGATTCTTTGAGATGTAAAGTTGGGTTGTTTATTTGAGACCTTTCCTTTTTCTTTATGTAGGCTTTTATTGCTATAAAATTCCTTCTTAGAAATGTTTTTGTGGCATCTTATAAGTTTTGGTATGTTGTATTTTCATTTTCATTTGCCTCAAGATACTTACTAATTTTTTAGCTCATTTACTTACTTATTTTCAGTTAATCCCTGTACCCAGAGTGGGGCTCAAACTCATGACCCTGAGATCAAGAGTTGTATGCTCTTCTGACTAAGCCAGGTGCCCCACTTTTTGATTTTTATTTTTTCTTTGATCCCTTGATTGTTCAGGAGTGTGTTGTGTAGTTGCCACATATTGGTAAATTTTCAGTTTTCCTCTTATTACTGATTTCTCATTTCATACCATTATAGTTGGAAAAGATAATAGAGATTATTTCTATTTTCTTAAATTTGTTAAGGCTTGCTTGATGGCCCAACATATGACCTATCCTTGAAAATGTTCTGTCAAAAGATGACTTTTGATTGCTTTCTAAGTATTTTTTGGACAAAAGAATGAATCTATTTTTATTTATCTTATTTCTAAGACAAATTCCCTGGCAGTTCATCCTCCACTTAAGAGCCACTGTGATGTTGTAGAAATACAAACTCAAAGAAATCCTTATCACTTGAAATGAAAATAAAATCCTTTACTAGGCCTGCAAAACACTGAATGATCTGACCCCTGCTTACCTTGAAGACTTCATCTTGCCTTACTCACATCCTGGTTCACAGCAGTAGACACCTGCCTTTCTTAAGGTTCTTTGAGGTTCTTTCCCTGCCTCAGGGCTTGCACATGCACCATTGCTTCTGCTCAGATGATCACCACCTGCTACTTGGTTCTTGGGGTAACTCTACTTTCAGTCTAGTCTCAGTTTTCAAATGCAAACTCTTTATTGTTACCACTGTTTTTTAAGTTAAAAGGTGATAAAATAGGGACGCCTGGGTGGTTCAGTTGGTTAAGCGGCTGCCTTCGGCTCAGGTCATGATCCCAGCGTCCTGGGATCGAGTCCCACATTGGGCTCCTTGCTCGGCAGGGAGCCTGCTTCTCCCTCTGCCTCTGCCTACCACTCTGTCTGCCTGAGCTCATTCTCTCTCTAATAAATAAATTAATTTTTTTAAAAAAGGTGATAAAATAGCCTCAGAAAATCAGAAAACCTGATGATTTTCCTAGCTCTATTAAATTACTTTTATTTGGGTTGTTTAATACTTCCTGTATTTATTGAGGATTTAATGTATTATTTAACAACAATATAGATTTTCACTTTGGTGTACTTACAGATACAAGAGAGGATCTCTATTTTTGGGTGAGAGATCGAAAAAAGGAAGGGAAGAGAGGCTGGGGGGATGGAGAGAACCAAAGAGGTAGATTCTATTTTAATGTATCCCCTACTGAAGCTAACAATATAAAGAAGAAGGTAGTGCAATTTCTGTAAACAAAAAGGAGTATCATTTATGTTCTAATCTTAAAAATGCCAGGTAATATTACTTTATAGATCCTTGCAAGGTCAGAAAAATAGGTGTTAGCATTGTGAGTTGCAGTTGGAAAAAGGCAAAGAGAAATTTGATAAAGAGAGCTTTGGAAGTGAGCTGGATGTTAAAAACTGAATAAAAGATAATTTGTCACTCCTGCTGTGGTAGTTCTTGGATTTTGTTTCAATTCAGTTTGATAAACAAGTATTAAACATATTTTTTTCTGCAAGTATTTTGGGGATACAAAATGAAGTAAGTTAAGTCCTGCCTCCAAGGACATCCTAATCTCGATGGAGACAAACACCTGCAATTAAGCACACATACTTTAAACTCTTTAGTCAGTGGATGCAGTATGAAATACTCTAGAATAGAAATGAGGAAACAGTTCATTTGAGCTGAGGAGAATTCAGGAGTATTTTATAGTGGAGGTGGTATTTGATCTTGGACTGACTGACAGACTGAATTTTTGACAAATGGAGACATGGAAGAAGAGTATTTTTTACTCTCCCAAAGGATGTGGAGTTATTAATGAGCATGATATATTTTGTGGAAGGGAGTAAAATCTGGTGCTACTGAAGCATGGAGTAGTAGAGGAGATGAGGTTTTTTTTACCATCTGCTTTCTTCCTTACAGGAAATTTCCTACACTGGAGCATAACTCCTCCCCTTGCTCCTTGGGACATTTTCTCTGAATTGCCCTGTTGACCATGTGTTTCCATAGCACTTGCATTTCCTCTTTCATCTATTTTTCTTAATTAATTCATTCTTTCTTTCATTCCTGTATGCAACAAACATTTAATTGATACAGTGTACCAGGCATTGTACTAAGTTAGTCTAAGTAGACACAGTTTTGAAGAAGAGACATAGCCTCCACTGAAATTCAAAGCCTAGTATAAAAAAATAGAAACAAAAAAAATACTCTTACAAATAACTAATTGAAATTGCATTGCATATAACTAGGAAGTTATGAACAAAATGGACAAAACCCTCTGCTTCATGGGAACAGGTAATACAGAGATATGACCTGATGGGAGAGGTGAAGGAAAGTATCCCGTCTCCTGTAATGATATTTCAGTTAAAACTTGATTGTTATGTTGTCTTCTGTCTAGCATAGTATCTGGGTACTTATGAGATATTTGTTATACAAATGAATACCAAAAAAAGAATGATACTACTATTCCTGTTACTACTTCTAGCTAATATGATTGCATACTTACTGTGAGCCAATTTGTTAATGTGCTTTGATGCAGTTTATTGTTTAATCCTTATAATAACCTTATAATGTAGGTACTGTTAATCTAGTATGCTAATGCAGAAATTGAGTCTTAGAGATATAAAGACTTTCTCCTAAGATCCCACAGCCTTTAATTGGAAAAACTAGAATTTGAACCCAAATTTATATGACTCAAAAATGCACGTGCATCTCAACCACTAGAGTATATTGCCATCTATTGCACTTTCTATAAAATCCACATTTTGTCATCCTGGCCCTTGTCTCATGAGGTCCCTCTGAAAATAGGAAGTAAGGGTTTAGAGACTTTATAGGTATTGCATCTGCTATGTATATTCTCCATCCCCTAGAAATCTCTGGATATCTCCCATGCACAGTTAGGTTTTTAACGATAGCAGCTCCAGGTTCCTAAGGAGGTGTGCTATAGACATCCTGGGATCTGTGAATGAATTTTCTCCACTGACTTTATTGACATCACTTGATGGATGGACCAACGCTAGTTTATACATCACCAGAGACAGAAAGCTTGTCTGTTTTATTCATGACTATTCCACAATATCAAAGTTGCTGCGTAAATGCAGTCCAGTACTCTAATCTATAGACTGGGAGAGAAGTATGGCTCATCTTGGGATTGAATGCTCTTCTGTGAGGCTTTCAAACACACTTAAGAAATCAAAAAAACATGCAAACATTGCCTTACTTTAGATTTGGAAGCATGTTGCAATCTATTCTGATCATGAAAAGGTGAAAATTTTGAAGAGGCTTCTATTCAACTCATCTTACCCTTTGCTCTGATGGGCCCAGAAGCTCCATTTTTTAATAGCCATGGTACCCATAAGTGCCCTTCTCTGTCCTTAGAGAAATCTCCTCCCTTTGTAGTTTCTCTCCTTTCCCCCACCCCTCTGTACATTTTACTTTTTGATTACCCTCTCTCCTTCATCTCATTCTACTCCTTTGAGAGTTCAGGCTCTTGAGGAATTGCTATGCATTGGATTTTATCTAGTTGTGATGAAGAACAGGGTTGTAGAAAGATTGACAAGTTAAGACCTTGCTGGGGTTTCTCCTCAGGGTTTTATATAAAAGAAAACCCAGTTTATCAGGATCTAAAGGTTCACTTTCTTCCAACATGTCTCTTGTGTGTTACTTTTTCAAAGGAGTGTCTGACTCCTTTATTTCCATGTCCTCAGCTCAGCTGCACTGTTAAAGACCCTTTTCCTAATCTTGAAATGGGCTAGACAGATTCCAGGAAGAAAAAGAAGAGAAATAGAACAGATTTATCACATCACAAAAATAATTATAAAGTAAAAGAAACAGTCTTCAAACAACTAGGAGAAATCAACATTTTTTACTGCTCTGTCAGAATTAAGGGAGCAAAGGGAAAGTACTGGACACAGATGCTTTGGTTTACAGTTCAAATTTGGAAGTCCTAAGATGGCTAAACTGAATGCAGAAAGTAGATTTAAGCTGAAGTGTGTTTATTGTACATTTCTTGTGTGCCAGGTACTGCATTAGATACAGGAGGCACCAAGATGAATAGATCCTTCCCTGGCCATGCCAATCGTAGTCTAATTGGGAACAAATTATGTAAACAGATTATTTCAATACACAATAATTTTAATATTCAATAGAATTATTCCTAGGAGTGCCAAACTAAACTCCAAAATAAATCAAGGAATGATTCCTAGAGAAAGTTACACTGAACCGAGTTCTAGCCAAAGTAATGGAGATAAGAAAAAAGACGTATAAGCAAGGAAAATATGTTAAAGAATGGGAACAAATTGTGAGAAGCAGAGTATTCACAGGAAACTCTGTAATTAGAGGAAAGAGTGACAGAAGGGGAGTAAGGAGAGTGGATAGGGGCAAGGTCTTGCAGAATCTTGTGTGTTATGATAAGAAGCCTGGGCTTGTGCATGATGAATCATCAGTCAGTAAAGGCAATGCTTTGCTGTGATTACAAGTAACACCCCTTTTTCACTGACTTAAAACAACAAAAGTTTCTTTTTCTTTCACTCCTTGTTTCTCACAGGTCAGCAGGGGTACTCTGCCTTGTTGTCACTAAGGGACCCAGACTACTGAAGTATCCAAATGGGACCAGTTACATTGAAGGTAAAGAAAATTCTGGAGGGTTTTAGTCCACAAAAATTAGTGTCAGTTTAGAGTTAGTGTCTAGCTCTTAAATATTTTACACAATCACCACAATCATTCTGACTTGGTAACCTCAGGTCCATTTGGGGAGAACTTGACCAAGGATTCATATTACTACATGTGGCAGTGCTGCAGGTTTTTTGTTTTGTTTCTTCTCTCCAGAGGACCTGAATTCCCTTTAAGAGGCTGTGATCTCATCATGTAGACTCAAGTCAAGGTTCTAGCCCCCAGATTTGAAGATTTTCCAGTTACATGGATCACATAATATTTTAATAGGCTACTCATCATTTTATTCCTATAGATACCATAATTAGTTAGCCACTGACAAAGAGCCTTGTGGCCAGACTTTCTGATTACCTCTTTGTCCTGCTTCTTTCTGAAGTCATTGCATTCCCCTTGTTTATGGCAATTAAATACTACCCCTCAGTTTCTGTCCCTGGGATTCCATCATCCTTGCTGAAGGCAGAGAGCCACTTTAGTGGGAGCATTGAGCACATCTAGGATGTTTTTGCTCCTTTATTTAATGTATTTCTTAATCCTTTGGTGAAAGGAGTATTCTCTGGGCCTTCTTGAGAGGAATTAATAGAGTGGAGATAGATGTGTAGTTGCACATCATACATCTACTTATCACTCCAACATTGCTGTCTCCTTAAGATATATTTATAAATATCTTTGTTGTTGTTTTTTTTTAATTTGCATTCCAGGAACTTTTTGGCATCTCAGTCTCACATTAAATACATACCCCCTGGTATGTGTTCTCATATCACCTTGTTAGGCAACATTTAGTTATATTCCATCCTCCTTAGTCTGACACTCTGTTCTCTGTTTTTGCCAGATTAGCTAACTCTTATAATTGTTCTGGGGGTGTAAATGATCTCCTTTCTTGTCAGTTTTTGCCCTTTCTTCCCTGTATCATTATACAAAAGTTATAGGAGTAGATGTAATAAGGGGTAAAGGATGTGGGCATCTTCTTGCAAGGTAATCTGTTCAGATGGGTTGTTACAGGGTTTTAAGCAAGAGAAGGCAAGTCTCCTCAAAGGAGACTCAGAATGACTTTGAAGTTCATGAGTGTCATTTTTATCTGCATCTACCTAGATGTTCTCATTTCATAGATCTGGGGCCTACTCTTTCCAACTGATGCCCTAACTTTAACAAAGGAGACTCTGTGGATCTGGGAAACAAGCTTCTATGGTAGTTCTTCAACCTGCACTATTAAATTTGGCATCTGATTTTAAGCAATCTCTGTCCCACAGCTGTAAGAAATTTAAAAATTATCTTAGGACTTCCTTAAACCGAGAATTTAAAAATCCTGAGCTTGTTTTCTTCTTTAAAGTTCTCCAATAGGCATGAATAAAGAAGGTAAGTCTCACTCCACTGTTTTGTCATCATTGCAAGCAAAGAAATTAGGGTCTTGAGAAGGAATCTGCTCCTGGTGAAGATGCTATGAAGACTGTTGAAATGACAACAAAGGATTTAGGATATAACTTAAACTTAGTTGATAGAACAGCAGCAGGTTTTGAGAAAATTGACCACTTTTGAAGGAAATAAGGAAATACTACTGTGGGTTAAATGCTATCAACATGCTACACAGAAATGTTTGATAGGGAGAGTCAAGAGATGTAGCAAACTTAATTGTTGTCTTTTTTTTTTTTTTTAAGATTTTATTTGCCGGAGAGAGAGAGAGCTCAAGCAGAGGAACTGCAGGGAGAGGGAGAAGCAGGCTCCCTGCTGAGCAGGGAGCCAGATGTGGGACTCAGTACCAGGCCCCTGGAATCATGACCTGAACCAAATGCAGACCCTTAACCTCCTGAGCCACCCAGGCATCCCCATTGTTGTCTTATTTTAAGAAATTACCACAGCCATCCTAGCCCTTAACACCCACCACACTGATCCAGCAGCATTGAGGCAAGAACTTCCTCCAGCAAAATCATTACATTGCACTGAAAGATCAATGATGATTATCATTTTTAAATTTTATTTTATTTTTGAAAATATTTTATTTATTTATTTATTTTTAAAATAGTTCATTTATTTATTTGAGAGAGAGAGAGCACAAGCAGGGTTGGGGCAGAGGGAGAGAGAGAAGAGAGAAGAAGACTCCCCAGCGAGCAGGGAGCCCAACATGGGGCTTGATCCCAGAACCCTGGGATTGTGACCTGAGTGGAAGGCAGCCCCTTAACTGACTGAGCCACCTTGGTGCCCGGTGATTATCATTTTTTAGTAACAAAGTATTTCCTAATTAAGACTTGTACAGTGTTTTTGATACAAAATGCTATTATACACTTAATATACTAAAGTGCAGTGTAAACATAACTTTTAAATGTACTGGGAAACTAAAAAATTAACTTGACTCACTTTATTGTAATACTCACTAAATTCCAGGGACGCCTGGGTGGCTCAGTTGGTTAAGTGGCTGCCTTCGGCTCAGGTCATGATCCCAGCGTCCTGGGATCGAGTCCCACATCGGGCTCCTTGCTCGGCAGGGAGCCTGCTTCTCCCTCTGCCTCTGCCTGCCACTCTGTCTGCCTGTACTCGTTCGCTCTCTCTTCTCTCTCTCTGACAAATAAATAAATAAATAAAAAGGAAAAAAAATACTCACTAAATTCCAGTAGTCCAGAACCAGTCCTGCAGTATCTCTGATATATGCCTGTACCCATTTAAATTTTCAAGTTGCTTAGCACAGCATTCAAGGCTAATGGCATAACCAAATCAGTCTAGGATTTTACCTTTGAGACTCTGTTTCCTAACTTCATTCATGGTGTCAGTTGCTGTATCAGTTGGGTTCAGTTAGGAAAAAGAAATCACACTAGATATTCCTATGCTATAGGTCTAACATTGAGAACGAAGACGTAGGTCTTGAGGGATTGATTTAAAAAAATCCTAACAAGGAGATCACTGAGATAAAACAAGTAAGGGAGCAGATGCCATCCTTGAGACTGAGTGAAACAACAGGTTAGCATTACCTAAGACTTTGAACGAGGGACCCCACAGAATTGGATATTAGCCCTTTGAGGAACAGGTACATTTAGCTCTGCTCACATTTCGGAGGTTGATTGTGTGAGTGTTGAAACTTACTGGCATCTAGAGCCAACTGCTGTTACTGGGATGAATTGCCACTGCTGTGGTGACACAGCAAACAAACGAAATAAACGTCTTTACTTCAGCCTTCCAGTCTCTCTCTCTCTCTCTCTCTCTCTCTCTCTGATGCCTCTTGTTGACAGAATCTAACTTGAGCCACTGGTAAAGGAGTCTGAAAATGATAATTTGCAGAGTCCCAGCTTAAGCATTATGTAAAGGAAAGTAGAAGAGTGGGTTCGGAGCTCAGCTGCAACAGGACTATAACCAGTATGCATGCATTCCATAAAGGTGTTAGAGAAGCAGTAATGTTTAAGTTGTCATGTAAAGATTGGGAAGGAATTAGGCTAAGACAGGGGAAAATATTTCAGTTAGAAGGAATGACCCAGGCAAAGACCAGGAAGAAGAAAGAAAGACAAATTTGGGCAACTAAAAACTAAACTCAATGACATTTTCTTTATGTGTAACCCAGGAAAACTGATTAATGGACATTCCTGGTTAAGGATTAATATCAAAACAATGGTTCTTAGGTTACTGATGGTAGCAGTAATAAGAAATTATATGTTTATACACCTTATATATTTCCCAAATTTAGCTCTTCAGAGAGCTTCAAAACAATTTGGCTAATTCTTATAATTCTGTCTTTGCTTTTATTATTTTTTTAATCTGGTGTTTTGCTTATTTTTTCTTATTGAGGTATAATTGACATACAACAGTCTGTTAGTTTCAGATGTACAGCATAATGATTTGTTATTTATATGTATTGTGAAATGATCACCATAATCAATCCAATTAATTAATATCTGTCACCATATATAGTTATAAATTTTTTTCTTCTGATGAGGCTTTTTAAGATCTACTCTCTTAGCAACTTTCAAATATGCAGTGTAGTAGTATTAGTACTGTAATTCTGTATACAAATTATATCCCCGGGACTTAGTTATTTTATAATTGGAAGTTTGTACCTTTTGACCTCCTATCCATTTCTCCTGCCTCTCCATTTCCTGCCTCTGGTAACCACTAGTTCATTCTCTGTAACTATGAGCTTGGTTTGTTATTGTTGTTAAATTACACATATAAATGAGATCCTATGGTACTTTTCTCTCTCTGTCAGTCTTACTTCATTTAGCATAATGCCCCCAAGGTCCATCCACTTTACAAATAGAAAGGTTTCACTCTTAATGGCTGAGTAGTGTTCTGTTATATATATACACCACATCTTCTATATCCATTTGTATATCACTGAACACTTAGGTTGCTTTCATATCTTGGTATTGTAAATAATGCTGCAGTAAACATGGGGGTAACATATATCTTTTAAAATTAGTGTTTTTATTTCCTTCAGATAAATACCCAGTGTGTTTCATACGCTTTCCGCAGTGGCTGACCCAGTTTGCATTTCTACCAACAGTGCACCAGGGTTCCCTTTTCTCCACATCCTCACTAACACTTGTTATTTCTTGTCTTTTTAGTAATATTCATGTTAATAGATGTGAGGTGATATCTCACTGTGGTTTTGATTTGCATTTCCCTGATGATTAATGATACTGAACATCTTTTTGTGTGGCTTGTTGGTCATCTGCTTGTCTCTTCTTTGGAAACCTGTCTATTCAGATTCTCTGAAATTTCTTTGATTGGATTGTTTAGGGTTTTTTTTTGCTATTGAGTTGTAGGAGTTCTTTATATATTTAGGATATTAACCTCTTAACAGATTAATAAAAATTGACAAACCAAAAGAGACTCTTAATGTCATAAAACAAACTGAGGGGGTTGGGGAGGGAGGGGGGTTGGGAGAGGGTGGTGGGGTTACATTATATGTTTTAAAAAAATTTAATAAAAAAATAAACAATATTTAATTTAAATTAATTAATCAGATTAACCTATTATCAGATTATTGGCCTATTCCATAGGCTGCTTTTTCTTTTTGTTGATGGTTCCCTTTGCTGTGCAGAAGGTTTTTAGTTTGTAGTCCCATTTGTTTATATATGCTTTTCCTGCTTTTGCTTTTGGAATCAGATCCAGAAATTCATTGCCAAGACCAGTGTACAAGGAGCTTACTGCCTATGTTTTCTGTAAGTGGTTTTATGGTTTCAGGTCTTACATGCAAGTCTTTAGTCATTTTGAGTTGATTTTTGTGTGTGGTGTGAGATAATAGCTTAGTTCTACTCTTTTGCATGTGGCTGGACAGTTTTCACAATACTATTTATTAAGGAGAACGTTCTTTGCCTTCTCTTCTTATTACTTCTGTGTTTTTGTATAATTTTTGACTTTAGAATAAAAACAGTGCAGCAAATCAATAAAAACCAGATTCATAGAGATTTTCCTTTTTCTGTGTTTGAGAGATTCATTTTTCCTAGAAAATATTCTATAAATGATAATACATGTTATAGTTCAAAAGTTTGTATCTATTTCTTTTCTTTCCTGGTAAGAAGATCTATCTTATTCCCTTATATGACGTAAAGTGATTCAGCTTATTTGACTGCAACCTAGTGTTTTCAAAGGACTTTAATTGCCTCACACTTTTAATGAAATCAAAGACTAGATGTGTGGGGATAAGTCCCTGAGAACAAGGGATGTATTGCTGTACCTGCATGCTTGAGGAATGGGAAAGAATGCTCTGAGTGGTTGTTTTAGGCCACTGTGTTTTTATACTTAGATCTGTGCTTAAATAGAAATCTGGAATGGATATTTGGGCACCAATATCCTATGGCTATCGTGCCGTGCAAGCCATTTCTGAATTTTACTCTCTTTAGAACGCCCTGAAGCTTCAAATTCCTCAGAGTTGGTTTGCTTCATGTACTCTGTACATGATACATGGCATATTAGCTATAGAATGATGTGCTGATTTATGGGTTTATGATTTTGTTTAATCATCTGTCATGACTAACTATCAGAGGTAAAGGTTTAATGTAGTTCTGTGACTTCCTGGTGTCTCTATTTGAGGATCAAAAAAAATTTTACATTTTTCTTTCTTTCATTTAGTTTTTCTTATTATACCCTTGTAAGCATTAGTTTTAGTTAATTAATGAGTGATTTTTCGACTCTACTATTTTATTTCCTCACACAGTTTGAAACCAAGGTATCCAGCTTACCTAATTTTCTCCCTCATTATAAACAAAAGCTGAAAGCTCAGTTCGAAAAAGAAAATAAACCCATCACGCTTCTTCCCAGATATCTGTATGTGTTAGAAGAGACTGTAACAGAACTGAGTGAGAGAAATGAAAACACATATTTTTGGATGATTGGGTGGGGGTCTTAGTCAGAATGTGGCTCTCTCTTGCTACAGAGTATATTAAAGGCCACAATTGTTCCGTAGTGATTGGCCTTGAGTAATTAAAAGATTAATTAAGAAAATGAGTAGAATGTATTCAAATTCCAATGAAGAAAAATCACACTAATGACTAAATAAATATGTTCTGATGAATAAATGAACACATTTATGCTTTCTTACATCTGAATTTCAATGACATGTTCTGTGGTAGTCACCAAGCATTTATTAGTAATAGGTACACCATATATATTGTATTCAGAGCAAAAAACTACATATTATATTCAATACAAAAGATTATATTCAAAGTGAAAGAGCTGCTAAGCAGTTCTAAGTTGTAAAGCATGGCATTAGATATATTACCAAAGGACTAGGTTTGAAAAGCAGCATTAATCATTACCACATCTCTCAGACTTCTTTAATTGTCCTTTATCAGTCTAACTTAGTCTAAACTGAATTATGAGCCTGTGGGAGAGTGCTGTAGAGTTTCCTTTTTCTTGTCTTCAGGAAAGAAAGGAGCTTGTTTTCCTTTAGGCCAAGGAAGGGGGATGGACACTTCAAGAAAGCCACTTATGAACTGGGATGATCTGAAGGTTGTGAATTACATCAGAATTACAGACTGAATGTTTGTTTATGCAGTGGATTTATTAAGCTCCTGATGTGCCTATTTGAAGACAGAAGTGGAAAGAGCCAGAATAGGAAGAGAGTTGAGCATTAGGAAAGTCACACCTCCATTTTTTAGTAGATAAAGGATAACAATCCTTCCATGGACCAGGTAGCTGTGCAAAGGGGAACCAGGCTTCCACCATGTTGCCAGAAGCAAGTAGTTACAGAACATATCACGAGTGAGAATGAATTAGATGAGGTCAAGTTGAGTAGACTGTCTACATGCGGGAGCTGGATGTTCTCTGCAGGGTTCCCTGAAGAACACACACATACTTCCCCTGTGAGCAAGTGAACCCTTGAATAACTGTGACGCAGAAAGCATTGATAGATGAGGAAGACCAGCAGTAGCACCAATGAATTTACAGACATTTGTTCTCTTTCCTCTGATCTTTTCCAAGAATCTACAACCCTGAGGACCCAGAGGTAGGGAGTGAGAGGAGGTAGAGAAGTAAAAGAGCTGACGGGTGCTAATCAGTCTCAGCCAGGGGAGGAACAGAACATTAAACTAACTGGATGATTAAATTTTATATTATATTTAATTTTACTGAACTGGCTTGTGGTATACCTAAAATTAGTTATAGAGCTATAAGTACCACCTGAAATGTTATTAAGGAATTTGATAAATACATACAGGAGCAAAGACATAAAGGAGCATAGAAGGATTTGATGAAATATACATAGGAGCAAAACTAAAAAACACTTTCCATGTCTGAACTCCCTTGAGTTAGGCCGTTCTGTATATCCATGAGGAGCTACATCATCATTTCTTGCACTTCTCTGGCTTAATGTCCATGCTCTCCTGAATTCAGATCACTTCAGTTCCATTGGCACCAGCGTCTCTCCCACCTTAGGGCTAACTGTTTCTGTTTCCTCTAACTGGAATATTCTTTCTTGCATCTTCAAGGACTGGCTCCAGCTCAAATATCCTCCCTCAAAGAGGCATTTCCTAACTGTCTTGTCTAATGTTATTCCCCTCCTTTACTCAATTACTTTATCCCATACACTGTTTATTTCTCTCATGGTATTTATGCCATCTCTGATTATTTTGAATACTTATTTATTTACTTGTTTATTGGTATTGAATTAGTCTATTTTATCTCACAATAAGCATGTGTTAATAAATGAGTGAAATAAGCCTCAGGAATTCAGGAGAACCTTAAGTTTACTGGTAAGCAGTAGTAATTGCCACGTCACCCTCTCATGTAAGCTAGTGACTAATGACAGAAATTAATTAGAGTTCGTCCCCAAGGCCTTTCACTGTAGGAATCATGCTTCAATGAGCTCTGTTTTCCATGTGGTGAAATTATTCCCTTTAGAAAACAAAATGCGATAATTGGTACTTACTGTGTATCCGGCACTTTAAACATTTACTCATTTACTTTTTATTTTTTTAAAGATTTTATTTATTTATTTGACAGAGAGAGATCACAAGTAGGCAGAGAGGCAGGCAGAGTGAGAGGGGGGAAGCGGGCTCTCTGCTCAGCAGGCTCACCGCTGAGCAGAGAGCCCGATGTGGGGCTCGACCCCAGGACCCTGGGATCATGACCTGAGCTGAAGGCAGAGGCTTTAACCCACTGAGCCACCCAGGTGCCCCTCATTTGCTTTTTAAAACACTTCAAGGTCAGTATTGCCATTTTATAGATTAATTTTATAGATTCAGAATCTAAGGGTTCCAATGGGTACAGGATAGAAATATTTTGTGCCAACATTGCTGCCAAGTCTATTTGGCTCTGAAGTCCATTGTCTCCCTGGAACATCATATTCCTTTCCAACTTAAAATTGTCATACCACTGGCAGTAACATGTATGACTTAACTGGTGGCCTTTTGAAGTTGAGGTGCCTCTAATTTACCGTTTATGACTTTGGCTATGAAATCAGGCGCTCCTTATAACAAAGCCTTAGATTTGTTTGTTTTGTCTTGTTTTACATGTATTATTTGGACAAAACTCTAAGGGCCAAAATAATATAAACTATAGATTTGTTTTTCACTGATTGGCTGAGACAAGGATTATCTGTACAAGTGGTTTATTGGGAAGGGCTCTCAGAAGAAACTGGTTAAGGGTATGAGGGGGTGCCGGACAGAAACCAAGCCAGGGACTTGCCTCTGGGAAGAGTTAGCCAATTCCTGTAGTGGAAGTGTTGAGTCGAAGCCATACCTCAGAGTTCTCTTGACCTGAGTAGTAGAGATGGGCTTTCATACTCTTCTGCCAATCATTGGCTGGGAGAGGGAAGAAGAGAGGTGCAAATGTAGATTGCTGCATTTTTGCTTCTGCAGCCCAGCTGTGCTAGAAGAAGATAGTCCTATGTATAGGCCTTTGGAGGCAAAAGTACACCAGAAGCCTGAGGAGGGGTATGCAGAAACTCTAAAAGGTTTCCCAGATGATTAGGGTAAAGCACCAACCAGTGCCCATTATACATGATATCTGTCTTATTTTAAAGGAAACAAACAAATTCATCTTATACAAAGAAAAATTGATGAATTATTTTCGCCATGACTGGACTGTTGAAGCTCCAGTGATAATTCACCTTGACTGGATATTTTGCAATGAAAATGTAGGGTCACATGGTGGTTGCCAAGTTGGCTTTCAGTGGAAATGCCATATGGTTCTAGTTGAGGCATAGGGTTTAAGGAGCAAGGCATCAGAAAATGCATCATCACAGGTTCACGCATATTGGCTGTCTGACTGTCTCTTTATTGCTTCCTCAGCCCTAAAGCTGAGCACATTATTGTTTCAGAGGCCAAAAGCTCTTAAAGCAATCTATGGGATGCCTCTCTTTCTAGTCTCTTCTTTATAGCTCGAGAACCTTTGTAGTTCTTTCATTGCTCCCAGTTTGACTTCATTTCTATTTTGTACTTTTCTGATCCTCCCCAGCAATTTCTTCCTCTGACATGCTGGAAAAATCTTTTGCTCTCTTATTCCTCACCTCTCCCTATCCTGTGTTCATGTGTGTTTAAATTACTATCGTGCACTTATTTTTAGTGAAAGAACTTAAAATATAAGTGCAACAGCTGACCTTTATTTTTCTAAATTCTTCCACAAATCCAATACTTTAATTTTTCCATTTGAGTTCAAATTACTCTTTAATAATTTCAGTTTAATTTGCTTTTTATTTTTTTGTTTGTTTGTTTTTAAGATTTTATTTATTCATTTGAGACAGATACACAAAGAGAAGGG